>JAFEMH010003097.1:0-289705 GCA_022495995.1 Adenophora triphylla var. japonica | reverse complement strand
TGTGAGGTAGCACAAGTTGGAATGACTCTGGGCATACTTTCACTATTCGCTGAAGTGATAGAGGTAAAGGCACAAGTTGGAATGACTCTGGGGCGTACTTCACTATTCGCGGATGGGAGAGGTAGCTAACAACTTGAAATGACTTAAGCATACCGCTCACTATTCGCGGATAGAGGTAGCACAAGTTGAAATGACTTGGGCATACTTCACTATTCGTGGACAGAGGTAGCACAAGTTTAGAGTTCCGACAATCGTGAGGTTGTCACCTAGTGTTATCCCGTTATAACGGAATTAATCTGAGGCGACTGGGAATAAAGCTTGATTGCTAAAGAGATAAGGGATATTTTCGAAAAGATGTTATCTTGGTTAAAAGATAACGGAAATTGCATGCCCAAGTGGAAGGTCCAGCGCATGTGATTGTAATTTATGCTCGTAGCGAATGAGGCCGCCCGCATGAGATGGAGAAAAGAAGCCGTACGGCTAGAAGCCTGTTTTTTTCCAGATTATTTAAAATCAGGTTTTGAACGGGCATTGGGCACTTGTTGCCGCCCAAGAACGCAGAGAGAGAGAGAGAAGAGAGAGAGAGAATTTCGAAATTCTTTCAACCCTTTTGCTTCCCTTTGATTTGAAATGGATCCGAGGGCAATCCCATACCAAGGCAAGCAAGGAGAAACATCTCGGCTACCGCGAGAAGGAGGAGGAAGGAGCTCGTGGAGGACGGAGAGGAAGTATGACTTCCTTACGCCTCCATCGGAGCTTTATCCGGGAGAAGGGAGCACAAATCAACGAACCCGCGATCGCTTGGGGTAAGCATTCTCATTTTGCTCAAATCCGATGATTTTGCTTGATTTTTGAATGATTTAGGCTTGACCCGAATTATAGGATTTTGAATGATTTTTTTGAATGATTTTGAGATGCATGAACAACCTATGAGGCTAAGAATATGCATGTGCAATTTTATTTGACAGAAATTATGAGAATGACTCACTTTTTCTCGCAAAATGAAGTAAGAATTTTTCAAAATATGAGACTGAGTTCTTGCCTTGTGCTAGAACTAGGTCAAAATTCGATTTTCAATGAGAAAACATGATTTTGGAAGATGAAAATGATTCATGCATGCCATTTTTTTTTTTTGGAAAATAATGCTTATGTGCAAAAAATTGTGAGTTTGTGCTTTAGGAAAGCAATGACGCGTTTCAAGTGATGAAAGACACGCTTTTGATGCAAAAGTTATGCTAGAAAAACTTTTATGAATGCTTTTCTTTTGAAAATATGTGCACTTTTGAATATATGCATGCTTTTTGAAATGATATGAAGGACTGACTCTTCTTTTGATGTGCTTGTCTACAGGAGAACAAGTCTAGAGGACCGTCGGAGATAGCGGTCAAGCTTTGGCAGAGGATGCCGGATTTTGAGAAGGATGGGGTGAATCCCAAGCAACCGGTGAGGGCTACCGGCCCGGATGCATTTGTAGAGGCTATCTAGGGGTGTCCACATCACCTCGAAGAGCAAGGGCTTGGTCCAGCCCTTTCTCGAGTTCCGTGGGACAAAGACTCATAGCTTTCACCCGAGCCGGGAGAGCCGACAAGTGACTCCCGCCGATTTCACCGCTTATTACGGCTTGCTAGCTCACCTGGGAGGCCCGTGACTTGAGAGACCATATTACGGCCCGAGGAGTTCCAAGAGTTTTGGTCGATTTGAGCTGATTCCCAAGGGGCCGGGATGGAGACACGGAATGTCGAGGTGGCAAGCCCTGGACATTGCATGCGTAACTTTGCCGCTAATGATGTGACCGCCCACCACCGGCTAGAGCATTCATATGGTTGATGCTATCACCACCATCTTTGCCAATTCTCGGGACGATAGCTATGACTTGCCTCCTCGACTCTCTCGGAGGATGTTGATGGGATAGGGACGGTCTCTTGGGGAGAGGCCGGATTGGCGGAGCTCTACTTCTCGTTGGACATGTACAATGGAACAAGGCCGCTTCGATGGACTCCGCTTTCTTTTGCCCTCGAGGTAGTCTCCTTTTTTTTCTTTTCTCTTTCCCCGTCCTTGAGACTTTTATGAGAGAGAGAAATGACCTTTCGATGTTTTGAACATGCAGCCCGGGTTTTGTGAGGTGATCGGGTTCTTCCCTCGGGAACCAAGCAGAGCGATGTCACCATCTTCCCCGCTATGGTTCGCCGGAGGGGAGATGCGAGAGATAAATTCACGGGGAAGACCCGGATTACCTTCGACTACAAAATGGTGAGGCCTGGTCATCAACAGTGGACGGGCACGACGGAGTGGACTTCTACCCTGGGGCGGGTGTATCCGTGAGATTTTGTCGGGAGATGCTATAGAGGTGACGAGGCGCAGGAGGTGGCTCACGGGCCGACATGTGATGTCATCTACTGGGGGACCGCTTCTCGAGGCAAAGCATGGCCATGTCCCTCCACTAGATGCCATTACTCCTTCCGACCCTCCAAAGACGGGATGCCGCAGCCTGTGGACTCGGCCGTGGATGAGATTGCTAGGTACCAGTGTGCATAGCCGCGGAGGAGTATTTTGACATGGACACCCCCTACGCCGTGTTTGTGGAGCAATGCCTTCGAGGACGCCACGTAAGCTAGTGAAGCCGGCGGTCACTGTGGGATATGGGAGGATGAGCCCATCGACCCGCCGATCCCTCCCGCACATCCGTCCTACGTGGTCCATGGAGTGCCGAGGAGGATGAGGATACCTGTCCCCGATGCTAGGGAGCCCCAAGACACTTTGCCGCCCGATAGCACCGTAAGTGTACTCTTAGGGTCTTATTCCCTTTTTAGCTTTCGCATTTTCTCGCTTTTGCAAGTTTTCCGAGATTTTCTCGAGATTTTTCTCTTCTTTTTTTTCTCGTGTTCCACTCGCACTTACGATAGGCCGGGTTGTGCGTAATAGGGCCGGAAGGACATGTGCCGGTCTCTTCGAGGAAGCCGGCTCGCGCGCTTCAAGGCGGCAGCTGGACGCACAGTGAGCTCCGGGCGCAAGAGACGGCACGTCGGGGGCACCTAGGCCTACCTCATCGGCCTCGGAGTACTCTTCCAAAGGCCATGCCTCGGGCGGGGACCCAACGCCGACATTCTCGGGAGCAAACTGGGCCGAGTACGGGCACGATAATGTCCATCTATCCGATGTGAGCGACTGTGAGGACCTGATGAGGGAGGCTAGCATTTACGAGCTGAGCAGCGATGAAGACGAAGAAGAATCGGAGGCCTAGGAGGTCTCTAGAATAGACTTGGAACAAAAACAAACAATTTACAATTTTTATGCACAACTTGTTTATTTTTGCTTTATTTGGGCGCCGATGGGGCGAAAACATTGTATTTATGTTTTAATTTGCTTTTCTAATTCATGCTTTTTCAATTTGCATATTATCTGAGCCTTGGGGCGACTTTTTTGCTTGGAATTGGGGCCGAAAATGGGCCAAAATGATTTATAATGGTGTATGAATGCTTGAATGGCTTCGGATATGTTTTTGTACGTGTTTTGGTTGAAAATGGGGTGAAAACTCCCTTGGGCAGCAATCTTGGTTGCCGCAGAATTTTTTTCTCGCAGAGAGCTAATGTAGCCGTGCGGCATGGCCTCGAGGGCAAATGTAGCCGTGCGGCTAACAGCCTGTCTCGAACCGGTTATTTTCTGAATAAAAGCAAGGCTTGGCCATTTCATTTCATTTTCACTCTAGACTTGTCCCAATTGTTTCCAGAGCATATTTTGGACCTAAAAGCACCATCTTTGATCATTTTGCGATGGAGAATTCCGTTAGATTGCAAAGGGGGAAACGAGACCATTTTCTATCCGGTCTTCAATCTTGGGCGAGATATAACTTCCAAAATCACAAGGGGCTGCTTGATTCTTCCTTCAAGATCAAGTCTTTATGGCATTTGAGGGATCTCCCGCCCGATTGGGATCCGTTGAGAGCCGCAAAGAAAGTTCTCGGGACGTCCGGAGACATGTTTATCGCTTTTCTTACAACGAAATTGTCCCAACGCACGAAGACTTCGTGAGCCTTGATTGGGGGTCCCGAGACCGAGGCTATATCTATTCCGCTGATCGGAGACGCGCTGACGGTAAAGCTTGCATCTTTTCTCGCAGATTCCTTCGGGAGAGGCCGAGAGGATGATGATAGCCCTGATAGGATTGACCTTTCGATATCCCGGCAGTTTGGGTTTCCAGATATGGCCGCGACCACGGTGGCTATGGATGCTTTCATTCTCTCGCGTATTCTCTATTTTGTTCACCGCCGAGTCCGTGGGATCTGGCTATAGTGGCCTCTTGGACATGGTCCGAGACCGCAGTGGCTGGGAAGGATATTGTCCCGCCGGTTTTGGGAGAGACATTTCATGGGATCGATAGGGATGGCTCGGGAGACCGCTTTCATGAGGTCCGGAGTCCTGGCCATGTTGACTCGCGGCCGCAGGAGAGGCTCGGGCTTTGCCTCGGGGCTTTGCCGACTCAGCCCTGGGTGATTTCTGAGAGGTGCACCTAGGCAACAGAACAGTGATAGCCGGAGCCGATGATGGCTAGGCTATCCACTTGGACATCCGTTGGTGGATACCACACCGGAGGCTGCGGCATCAGAGGATATTTCAGAGTCTTATGTCGCGAGGGTTCCAGATTCTCGCCGGTCGTCCTTCTACATACCCCGCTTGGTATCCAGCAGCTTTGGGGCTTTACAGAGCCATTGAGTGATTGGGAGGACATCCTGGACCATGGAGGTGGTGTCATTGGACATGAGTGATCCAGCCAGCCTTCTCTTCTTCTCGAGGGCTTGGACACATACTCGCTTTCCCACCTGTGGCTATCTTCAGGAGCAGTGAAGAGCACCATCTTGACCACCGCCTACTGGACTCGGTACGAGAGGGAGATGGGAACGACTCAGTTATCTTGGAGGATAGACGCCGAGCTTTATTGGGAGCCGATCCGTGACTCGAGTAGGACTCTCGAGGGAGACCGAGGCTAAGGCGAGTTGCCATAACCAATCGTGTGACTTGGTCGTGATACGGAGGCTCTGCACAAGAGATTGTCCGAGGTTGCTCCTTTGACCGAGGCTCGAGGGAGGAGGTGCGGACTCGTGCTCGTATAGAGAGAGCGCTCATTGACACGGGGTTGGTAGAGGCTCCAAAGTGAGGATACCGCAGGTCGGGATGAGGGATACCGACATTATTGAGAAGAAAAGGAAGAAGACTCGACGAGGCCGAGGAAAAGGGAAGAAGACCGAAGAAGACTCACCGAATGGATTTCACCGACAAATCTTTTCTCAAGATCCTCTTATTGCCATTTGCAAACACATTAGTTTATTTAGGCATTTTGTTGTATTTTAGATCTTTTTAGCAGGTTAGCAGAGTTAAGAGGTAGACCGTGCTTGAACTCATCAAGAAGTTTTTAACTTGTAATGAACAAGAAATATTATTTTTTTAAAATTAATCAAGACACATTTCATGGAAATTCAAATGTCTTTATTGATTGGGACCCGTTTTATGAAAACTGAAATACCCTTTACTATTTTTTTAGGACGCACTTCATGGAAGCTTGATTGTCCTTTTTTTTATTGTTTAGGACACATTTCATGGAAACTTAATCGTCCTTTTTATTGTTTAGGACACATTTCATGGAAACTTAATCGTCCTTTTTATTGTTTAGACCGAACCATATATGGCTGCCTACGTTCCCCTTTTACAAGAAAGGCTAAGGGGCTCAGGTCTTCGTAGTTCATTCTGGTGAACTAATAATTTTATGTGCACTCGTCTTTTGCCTAGACCGCCCTTTTTGGGGTTTTCACTTAGCCGGGCATTACTCTTTTTGCACTAAGATTTTTTTTTTCTTTTTTTTTTTATGTATGTGCAACCCCGTCTTTTGCCTAGACCGCCCTTTTGGGGTTTTCACTTAGCCGGGCATTACTCTTTTGCACCTTTTTTTTTTTTTTTTTTTTTTATCAAACATAGTATCTTCTGAGTTTATCACCGTTGACCGGGTGGACAAAGTGGATTGCCATCCAAGTCCGCAAGCTTCATTGCTCCTCCCCCCGACGCATTTTCTCGTACCACATAAGGGCCGATCCAGACGGGTTCCCATTTTCCTGTGGGGTTGTCTCGGTAGGGGCTTTACTTTCAAAGACTAAGTCGCCCTCTTTGATGTCTCCGGCCTTGACCTTTTATCAAACGCCCGCCATTCGCCCGGTAGGCTCGGGTGTGTTCCATGGCTTTTAGCCTTCTCTCGTCGCTGTGGCTAACTCATCATGCCGGCCGCGCAACCATTCCACTTCATTGACACTGTTTTCCGTGAGGACCCTTAATGACGGGATTTCCAACTCCACCGGTAACACCGCTTCCATCCCGTAAGTTAGTGGCAAAAGGAGTTTCTCCCGTGGCCGTTTCGACAGACGTTCGTAGCCCCGCAGTGCTAGGTGCAGCTTTTCGGGCCAATCACGACCACGGTGGCCATCTTCCTGATGATCCGCTCGAGTGTCTTATTAGCAGCCTTCCACGGCTCCATTGGTTTCGAGGTCCGCACGGGGACGACTTGTGGCGAGTAACTCGAACTCGACAGCTAGCCTATCGCAGCCTCCTTCAAGTGTGACCCATTATCGTAAATGATCTCGCTGGGCACCCCATATCCGCACATTATGTTTTCTTTGATGAACTCGGGCCACTTTTCTCGAAGTGAGGACCTTGTAGGACTTGGCCTCTACCCACTTGGTGAAGTAGTCAATGGCTACCAACACGAACTCGTGCCCATTGCTTCCTCGCCGGGATATTTTCCCTATCACGTCAATGCCCCAAGTTGCAAACGGCCAAGGAGTCGTCATGCAAGCATGTGTCATGAGGTGGGAGATGGTTGAGGTTGGCAAACCGCCGGCATTTGTCGCAGTTCGGACGTGTTGAACGCACCGTTTCCATGGAGATCCAAAAGAGTAACCCATTCCGAGGATCACTTGCATCGTGGCTCGGCATTCATGTGAGGACCGCAGGGACCATCATGGACTTTGGCCATCAACTCTCTCGGCTCTTTCTGAGTGACACATAAGAGGAGTGGTCCTTGATACCGCTTCTTGTATAGGTTGCCTCCTAGAATGACATACCGAGAAGCCAACCTTTTCGTGGCTTGCAAGCTTTCGCTCGACTCCTTCTTTTGGTCTACCTTCTTCCTCTCCGAAAGCCGACTCTCCGTCTTTGAGGAATTGGTAACTGATTGTACCAAGGTTCCTTTATAGGCTCGGGTCCTGTGTCCACTTCACAACGTAAAGTCGGGGCTTCTCTTCACCCACTCAAGGGCTTTATGGCTTTTCCTGGGATCTCTACCAATGAGGCTAGAGTAGCTAGAGCATCCGCGAACTGTTCTTTTCCCTCGGCAAGTAGTGGAAAGTCACTTCTGAACCTGTCCAAATCAACTCCTCCATATGGGCATGATACCGCTGCAGACAGTGGTCTACAAACCTTTCCACTTGTTGGAGACTTGGTTGATGATCGTAATGAGTCTCCGTAAACTTCGAGCTCCTCGACATTTCTTTCTAAGGCGGCCTCCAAACCAAGCAATGCAAAGCCTCATACTCGGCGGCATTGTTCGTGGCAGAAAGTTCAACTTGAGGGCTATGGGGTATGCTCATCTTTCGGATCGACCAATAGCATTCCTACACCATTTCCTCTTTTGTTAGCGGTCTGGCCAAAGAACAACCGCCATCTATTTTCGTGCTCAACCGCAAAGATCCCTTCATCTCGGAAATTGGGGTTCTGTGCCCTCCGTCTTCATTATCGGGAAGTTCGCCAGTGATCCGACAATGCTTGACCCTTGATGGCCTTTCCGGTCACATAGTTGATGTCGTATTCTCGCCAAGAAGAAGGACCACTTCGCTAGACGCATCGATAGGGAAGGCTTGTCAAAGATGTACTTGATGGGGTCCATTTTCGAGACCAAGTTCACAGTGGTGGGCTTGCATATAATGCTTCAACTTGCCGACTACCTGCACTAGCCCCCGCACAGTCTTTTCACACGCCGAGTAATTGAGCTCACTCCCTTGTAGCTTCCGCCGACAAAGTAAATGGCATTTTCTACCCGAGAGTCTTTCTTCTCGAAAGCAAGCATAGCCCCAACCGCCGTGTTCTGTGGATAGCTAGATAGAGCGTAAGAGGCTTCGTCTATGTGGGGGCATAGTACCGGGGATGTACTAAGTATGCCTTGATCCGGTCAAAGGCGTCCCGGCATTCTTTCGGTCCATTCTGTGTCCACATTCTTCTTCATGAGCTTGAAGATGGGCTCGCACATAGTGGTCAACCGATTGACAAAACGGCCGATGTACCGCAATTTTCCCATGAAGCTGACTGGCCTGGGTTTGAGGTGGCCTCATATCCATGATAGCTTGATCTTTCTGGGGTCAACTTCTATACCTCGCTCCGTGACTACGTACCCGAGCACTTTTCCCCTTGTCACTCCGAGAAGGTGCATTTGGCGGGGTTTAGTCTCATGGAGTCTTGTCTCGGCCTCTCAAAGAATTTTCGTAGGTCAACAAAGCGTCGCCCACCTTCTCCTTTGGAGTGGATTATCATGTCGTCTACGTAGACCTCAATCTCCTTGTGGATCATGTCATGAAAAAGTGCGGTCGCCGCTCTTTGGTAAGTAGCCCCAAAGATTCTTGAGCCCGAATGGCATTACCGTATAACAAGAGGTTCCTCACGGTGTGGTGAAGGCCAGTCTTTTCTGGTCTTCCTCGGCCATCTTGATCCGGTTGTCAGCTCGCAAAACCATCAACGAAGGATTTGACTTCGTAGTTGGCAAAGTGGAGTCCACCAGGATGTCTATGTTCGCGCAGGGTAGTCGCCTTTGGGCCGGCCTTGTTCGGATCTCGGAAATCCACACAAAGTCAAGCACCTTCCCATCGCCTTGGTTACTGGCCACGATGTTGGACAACCATGTCGGGTATTCAATAACTCGATGAATCCTACCCGCGGTAGCTTCCTCAATTTCTTCTTTGACACAGAGACCATTCCGGCTTGATCTTTCTCGCTTTTGCTTTACCGGCTTAGCATCCGGTGCTAGAGGGATTCAGGTGCTCTACTATCGAACCTGTCTAGCCCCGGCATATCTTTGTATGACCATGCAAACACGTCGACGTATTCTCTCGAGCAGCTCAATCAACTGGCCCCTTTCAACCCCGGAAGAAGCTTCCAATCTGTGTCTCTTTAGGTTCCTCAATAGTACCCAAGTTCACACTTATCAAAATCTCCTCTACTTGGGCCCGGTTTTCCTCTTTTTCGAAACCCGCTTAAAGATTTCTTTAATGTATTGTTCGTTTAGTGTGTTTGCATCTTGTTCAAATGATTCATTATTAACTCGTTGTTAAGTTTTGAGTTAATTTATCATTTGTTAAGTTGGCAATAAGAGGATAATCGTAAAGATTTGTCATTTCATTCAAGATAAGGGGAAAGATGACATCGATTACATTTTTCATAATCCTCAGTGCGTGAGGCCTTCGGATGACTACGAGGATCGGAATTCGAAGATTCTGACTCAACCGAATAGACAACACTCGACTCTGGACCCTACACTACTTATTGACTCGAGGGGGACTTGACAAGGGTTGGACCGGGATCTCACTCCTCTGTTGTTGCCCTGGGAAGTAGCGCTTGCCGGCGTTCTTCGTAAAGTTGGAGACTCCGAACCGATCAAAAGCTTGCCGGAAATCATTAACAGCCGGTACTGTGGAAAGATGGTGAGGGGAACTAAAGTAACTTGTTGCAATCTTTCAGCCTAGCTCTTCCGTAGCGATCGGACTCATTGACCAAGGGTCTCGGCTCATCTTATCAATGCACCGCCGATAACTCATTTTCTCTTTACCGATCTTGGACACCACGACCTTGCCGGTGTAGCCAATAGAAGGGTTGGCACTGGATGATGCCGATGAAGTCTTCTTCGAGGGGGTCTTAATTCTTCCTTGCTCGGCTACGTATTTAATAGGCTTTCGTGTTCTCGCTTCTAGATCTGCTAGCTTCTCATTGAACTTCACGATGGCCACAAATTCAGCACTTTCTCGCTTCAAGAGGATCACCGTACATGGGGATATCAGCTGGATCGTGCTTGGGGTGACGGGTTTCTTGACAGGTTCCTTGGCATAATTGACATAGTAGTCGAACTTGCCCGAAGGCTCTCCTAAAGTTCCTACGCTCTTGTCCCCAGCCTTCATATCTTTCCTTAAGCTTCGCCGCGTGGACTTTCTCTTCTTCTTCTTCCTTGAAGGAGCGTCCTCATTGATCCATTCTTGATACTCATACTGAGGCGTCTTCGCAATCACATACATCATACCAGATGTGAGGCTTGGGTTGAACTCGGGATAACCCCTCCAATTGCTTGGTCATTACCGTTGTGGATTACCATGTTGGCCATTTTGACACCGAAAAGCCGACAAAACCGAGGATTCTGCGAACTGTTCCGAGGATTCTCGCGCTAACAAGTCGCCGACCCTGTTCTCACCCACTTCTTTCTCGTCAAGGGAAAGGGATAGGAAAGGTTTAGACTCGGGGTAGGTGTTTAGCCGAAGGCTCGTGCAATATGCAAATTAGAATCTTCAAGTTTACTTAAAACAGTTGTCTTTTATTAATATCTATTTGGTTGGAAAAGGGGTTCTCGCCCTTCTTTTTCACAACTACTCTAGATCCCGGATCGGTGGGTTCCGTCACTACGTCTATAAGCCCCTCGTATTCCACCCGTATTTCGACCTCCCAGGGTGGACACCCCGGCGAGGGTCCTATAGGCACGCGGATCCCACCGACCGAGAGTAAAGAACGCTCCTATCGGGTCTAGCGGGTCATAGGACCTTTCAACGCACGAGCGATGCGGATTATAGTCAAGGCAATACCGTGAAAGTCTCGTCTCTCTGCCTCGACGGATCTTCGACAGAGTTTCGCTTGAGCGAATGACGGTTTTTGACTTTCGGTAGTGTCCGAGAATATAATAGGCATGGGTCGGGCGGCAAAAGCCGGATGACACAAGTGTCACATTGAACTTCGTTGCATACGCAAAGGCGCGAGCCCAATCGAAGTCAATGCTGGTCAAGATCTTGCCAATTTTTCCTTGTCGGAATTTTGGCAGAGCTTCGCTTGAGCGAAAGATCTTTTATTTTGGCAAAGACTTGGTCTTGACTCTTACGCATTCCGTGCGGGTCAAGGTCAATAGTCAATGTCGGAGTCAAGATCCCACCGATTTTTCCTTGTCGGAATTTCGCGTAATTTCGCTTGAGCGAAAATCTTGGTTTCCGTTATGAGCTAAGGCTTGACCTTTACGTGGGTATGCAACTGGGCTATATGACACGGACTAGACCAAAAACCAACCAAAAGTCACGGATTTTTGAAACGTGTGACACCTGACCGTGCATTGGTCGACACCGGCCGCCATGGGGAGGTTGGGATGATTCCGTGCGCGCCCGGGAGCATCGTAAGGCCGTCCGTGGATCGCACTGAACCACCCTCGGGTTTGAAGGACGTGCGTGCAAAAGTGTACAGATATATCAAAGTGCGCGTAGTGTGCGGTCTCCTAAAAATGTTCCTTTTGAGTTAAAACGAGAGATTTTCATAAATGTGTTTTAAAGGAATGATTTTCGGGACGGGGAAAATGCAACACATAAGCACGTAAATTTTCTCGGGAGCCCTGGCCGCCATGGAGCCGAATAGCCCCAAGCCGCTAGGACCGCAGATTAACCATGATTTTTCCCGGTGGAATTGCCACCGAGGTCGTATGGTCAGAATCCTATGAGGATTAGCCGTACGACTGCATGGATCAATTTTCCAGGTTCCACTCCTTTTGCTATTTTTTTCGGGTTGTTTCCCGTTCAAAGTATGCACAGATTCCAAGATGCAAATGATGCAATGCATGGTAAAAGAAAGCAAGCACGATTAATGAAATCGGCGATGGGAGTCTAACCCGCTCAAAGGGAAAAGCTTGTTGTAGTTTTTTTCAAAATTTTTTTCAAAAAGGGATACTGGTACGTGGGATTGTTAAACCACCTTGTTATCCCAAGCCCCGGGTTAGGGAGCGATACAGGAAGGGTAAGTGGGGTCCACCTATATACCAAGTATCGACTTTTGTTTTGAAAATAAAACTTTTCTCCTTTGGGATGATCCCCAGCGGAGTCGCCAAACTGTGAATGTGTGCCCAAAATTTTTTGTTTATTGGAATTCACGCGAGTTTGAAGACATCCGAGTTATTTGAAAAACGGAGTCGCCACGCCATTTTGATTACCTCAAAACTTTGAAAAAAAGGTTTTATGGGTTCGGAGGTTAAGTTACCCCTTGGGAAGAACGTTTGGCGTTCACCCAAAGTGCCTTCACGGAGCAAGTCTCCCTAGATTTCATTAATCGTGTTTGCTTGCGTGCTTTCTTTGTGTGCATGTGTTTGAAAATAAGGGGGGGGGAATGTCCCAAGTTGTCTTCCGGACGTACAAACCATTTGTTGGTTGTCGCTCGGGTTTCTTTGGAATTTATGTATTTGGGATTATGATCCCGTCCTCATCTTATGACTTATGATCATCGCATTTTAAGCCTTGGGACCCTCGGGACTTGCGTGATCGAGAGAATGACTCTCTTTTGGGTCAAAGATGAGGTTCTTTAGGAAGGAATGTCCTTAGCCCATCAATCCTACGCTTTAAGACTCGCCGAGCTCGTATAGAGGCTTCATACTCATTCTTAAGCGATAATTGGAGATATAGGGTTCAAGGTTATCCTTTTCTTAAAGAAATCATGAACCTTTAATGGAAGGAACGATGCAAAGATGAGAACTTTTACACCGGTCCGTTCCAAGGTTGGGGGAAAGGGGAAATGCATGATAAAAAAAATGACTCTTTAATGAAAAGATGACATTTCACTACAAGAAAACTGACAGATACCGACGGAAATTAGTGACGGAAATAAATCCGTCACTAATACCGACGGATTAGTGACGAAATAGCAACGACCTGGGGTGAAAAACAAAAAACGAAATTAGGACGAGATTACCGACGGATTTAGTGACGGATATGCCGACGGATTTCATTTCGTCTCTAATCCGTCACCATTTTGGCGCAAAAAATTTGCGCACTTTTTACCGACGAATTTGTGACGGAATGGCGACGGATATTTTTACTGACGGATTTGAGTCGTTGCTAAATTATTTAAAACAAATATTAAATTTATATTTTAGGTTAGCGACGGATTAGTGACGGATTTAATTACCGACGGATTAAAATCCGTCGGTAAATTGATTACATATTATTACCGACGGATTTGAGTCGTTGCTAAATTATTTAAAATAATCATTAAATTTATATTTTAGGTTAGCGACGGATTAGTGACGGAATTAATTACTGACGGATTAAAATCCGTCGGTAAATTATTTAAAATAATTATTAAATTTATATTTTAGGTTAGCGACGGATTAGTGACGGATTTGATTACCGACGGATTAAAATCCGTCGGTAAATCAATTACATATTATTACTGACGAATTTGAGTCGTTGCTAAATTATTTAAAATAATTATTAAATTTATATTTTAGGTTAGCGACGGATTAGTGATGAATTTGATTACCGACGGATTATAATCCGTCGGTAAATTAATTACATATTATTACCGACGGATTTCAGTCGTTGCTAAATTATTCAAAATAATTATTAAATTTAAATTTTAGGTTAGCGATGGATTAGTGACGAATTTTTTATATAAAAAAAGTTAAGAATTTTTAAAGAAATAAAAGTATATAATAGAAGAGGGACGAACAATAACATATAAACTTTTTAAATTTTTTATATTTTTTTTTGGATAAATAAAATTATTTGAGATGTTGGTTTGTAGTGGATTTTTTTGCAAATAAAAAAACTATACATTTATAAATAAAAAATTAAAGAATTTTATCCGTCCCTAATTTCTTTATTATACTTTCATTTGTTTATTTTTTTATCTAACTTTTTTATATAACTTTTTTTAAAAAAACTTTAATACTAAAAAATGTCCAATATATTTATTTATATTCATAAAAAATAAAAAAAAACTATACATTTATAAATAAAAATTAAAGAATTTTACCCGTCCCTAATTTCTTTATAATAATTTCATTTGTTTATTAATTTTCTAACTTTTTTTATATAACTTTTTGAAAAAACTTCTAATACTAAAAAATGTCCAAAATATTTATATATATTCATAAAAAATAAAAAAAAATATATACATTTATAAATAAAAATTAAAAAATTTTACCCGTCCCTGATTTCTTTATTATACTTTCATTTGTTTATTTTTTTTCTAACTTTTTTTTATATAACTTTTTGAAAAAAACTTCAATACTAAAAAACGTCCAAAATATTTATTTATATTCATAAAAAATAAAAAAACTATTCATTTAGGGTATAGTATATAGTGTATATGGTATAGTATATAGTGTATAGGGTATAGAGTATAGTGTATAGTGTATAGGGTATATGGTATAGGGTATAAGGTATAGGGTATAGAGTATAGGGTATAGGGTATAGGGTATACCATATAGGGTATAGGGTATAGGGTATAGGATATAGGGCATAGGGTATATGGTATAGGATATAGGGTATAAGGTATAGGGTATAGAGTATAGGGTATAGGGTATACCATATAGGGTATACCCTATAGGGTATAGGGTATACCCTATACCATATACCCTATAGGATATAGGGTATAGAGTATAGGGTATAGGGTATACCCTATAGGGTATCGGGTATAGGGTATACCCTATAGGATATAGGGTATAGAGTATAGGGTATAGGGTATACCCTATAGGGTATAGGGTAAACCCTATTGGATATATGGTATAGGGTATAGGGTATAGATTATCGGGTATAGGGTATACCCTATAGGATATAGGGTATAGGGTATAGAGTATAGGGTATAGGGTATAGGGTATACCCTAGGGTATACCCTATACCCTATACCCTATAGGGTATATCCTATACCCTATACTATATACTCTATACCCTCCTATAGGGTATACCTATACCCGATAGGGTATAGGATATAGGGTATACTCTATATCCTATAGGGTATACCCTATAGGATATAGGGTATAGGGTATAGAGTATCGGGTATAGGGTATACCCTATAGGATATAAGGTATAGGGTATAGGGTATAGAGTATAGGGTATAGGGTATACCCTATAGGGTATAGGGTATAGAGTATCGGGTATATGGTATACCCTATAGGATATAGGGTATAGGGTATAGAGTATAGGGTATAGGGTATACCCTATAGGGTATAGAGTATCGGGTATAGGGTATACCCTATAGGATATATGGTATAGGGTATACCCTATAGGGTATAGGGTATACCCTATAGGGTATAGGGTATACCCTATAGGATATATGGTATAGGGTATAGGGTATAGAGTATCGGGTATAGGGTATACCCTATAGGATATAGGGTATAGGGTATACCCTATAGGGTATAGGGTATACCCTATAGGATATATGGTATAGGGTATAGGGTGATCTGTGAGCATCGGTGATTAATATAGGTGGTATACCACATAGATATCGGGTATAGGGTATACCCTATAGGATATAGGGTATAGGGTATACCCTAAGGTATACCCTATACCCTATAGGGTATATCCTATACCCTATACTCTATACCCTCCTATAGGTTATACCTATACCCGATAGGGAATAGGGTATAGAATATATGGTATTGGGTATAGAGTATCGGGTATAGGGTATACCCTATAGGATATAGGGAATAGGGTATAGAATATATGGTATTGGGTATACCCTATAGGGTATAGGGTATACCCTATATGGTATAGTATATATATATACCTATATATAGGAATAGTATATAGAATATATGGTATTGGGTATACATAGGGTATAGGTATATTTATATGGTATAGGGTATAGAGTATCGGTATATACCCTATGTGGTATACCCTATATGATATAGGTATACCATAGGTATAGGTATAAAGATAAATGTTTTAGACTTTTTAGTAAGAAAGTTTTTTTCAAAAAAATTATTTTAAGAAAATTATTTTAAAAAATTGATATTAGACATACCACTTTAATTAAAATTTTGGGTAAATCAAATAAAATCATGTAAATATTTTAGATAACTTTTTGTAAATTTCATTAATAAAAAAGTCTAAAATATTTTTTCCTAGTCAATAAAATAATAAAAATTACTAATTATTATTAGTACTATTATTAATATCATTACTGTTTATATAATTAATATTAATATTATTTAATTAATTAATTATATAATTAATAATTCATTAATAAATATTATTGATAATAAATATTATTATTATTGATATTAGGCATAATATTATTTTTTATAGTTTAAATTATTATTATTATTAATTATTTTTATTAATTATTATAATCATGAAGAAATACAATATTCACATGAATCATTATCCAATCAACATCTTCACCATTAAATGCATCACATCCAATGGTCCAAATTTATCCAAAAAAACAAAAACACACTTTCATTTGATTGGCCCTTTAATATTCACATGGATTATCAATAAATCAATCTATACCATTAATCTCACTCAAATCCAATGGTCCTAATTCATCATTATATATATATATATATATATATATATATATTTCTTTTAATATTATATATTACTCACACACACACACTCTCACACACACACACTCTCACACACACACACACACACTTTCTCTCTCTACTCCATCTCCCCCTTTTCGTCTCCCTCCCTCAGATCTAAAATGGCGACGGCCCCATTTGTCAACCGCCAGCCTCATTGTTCCCTTGAACATCAGATCAACTTGATCGTTGCGAGCAAATGAATAGGATGGTTCCTGCCTCATCTCCTGGCAAGACACTCGGCAATGCGAGTGTTCCGAAGGCTCGAGACACGGATGTGCCCTTGTTCAACACAAAGATCGGAGGTCAAGACCTTGATCGTCAACGTATGACCGAGGGTGCCGGTTTCGTGCTCTCAACCTTGGTAAAACTGGTTTTCGTAGAGCCGGTTTAGCATTGGCTTGGTTTGAGTTTGAATTGGACGCCATTGATGGAATTTACTAGCAAATTATGGGAGAGTAATGGAGGAATTGATCGAACAAATCAAAAGATTTAATAGATGCCTTAGTACTCTGTAGATTCGATCAATTGCTTGAGTAATTTGATTTCAATTTGTAGAAATTTCTTTTGATTTGTTCATATTGCTCCCTCTACATCTCTCTCTCGATTTGTTCATATTTCGATTTCGATTTTTATTTGTTCATTTTAACGTATTTTGTGTTTTATTTCGATTTGTACAAACTTTTTGTTTGAATTGTGTTGGTTGTGGATGGTGGTTGATGGTGGTGGAGCAAAGTGAACTTTTGAAAAATGCAAGGATTGGTTTGAATATAAAAAACGTTTAGTGACTGTTTTGAGAATAAAAAACGTTAAGGGACTAATTTGAGAATAAAAAAAGTTGAGGGATTGATTTGAGAATAAATATATATATATATATTTTAAAATATATTAATATATGTATATATATATATATATATATATATATATATATATATATATATGTATATATATATATATATATATATATATATATATATATATATGTATATATATATGTATATATATATATATATATATATATATATGTATATATATATATATATATATATATATATATGTATGTATATATATATATATATATATATGTATATATATGTATGTATATATATATATATATATATATATAATATTCTTTTTTAATAAAAAATATCAAATTAGCGATGGAAATATCCGTCGGTAATTTGATATATATAAAAAAAAAATATTGAAAAAAGAAAATTTAAAAAAATTAATAAAATTGGGTAAATTTGGAATAAATTTTAGCGACGGAATGATCCGTCGACAATCCGTCACTAAATTGATCCAAAAAATAAAACGACCATTTAAATAGCGACCGAATGATCCGTCGATAATCCGTCACTAAAATGGTCCAAAAAAATAAAATGATCATTTAAATAACGACGGAATAATCCGTCGATAATCCGTCACGAAAATGGTCCAAAAAATAAAACGACCGTTTAAATAGCGATGGAATTTTCCGTCGCTAATCCGTCGGCATAATGCTTTAAATTGGTCGTTTATTTTACCAAATTACCGACGGATTTTAAAACGTTAGTGACGGAAATTTCCGTCGCTAAATCTGATTGAGAACCGTCGGTAATCCGTCAAAAAATTTAGTGACGCACGTTTTAACATCGGATTTTTTACGTCTAAAATCCGTCACTAAATTGATTTAGTGACGGATTTTTGGCATTTAGTGACGGATTTTTCCGTCAGTAACTGTCGTTTTTCTTGTAGTGTTTTTAGGTTGCAAATGATGCTTTTTGATTTAAAGAAATGATCTTTATGCAAATGATGCATAAAGATTTGATTTTTATGCAAATGATGCATTGAAAAAAGGGGGTTTTGATGCAAAGGATGCATTTTTATTGAAAAAGATTTGATCTTTGTATGCAAATGATGCATAAAGATAACATTTTTATTGGAAAATAGGGATTTTAGGTGCAAAGGATGCACCTTTATGAAAAAGACTACATTTTTATGACAAATGAGGTCTTAATGCATGCAAAGGGGAAAGGGGGTGATAAAGATATGATCTTTATGAATAAATGCCAAGTCCCAAGCAAGATATATGAATGCAATGAGCAAGTATATCAATTAAAATGCAAGGTTAGGGCGTGCGAGGTTACCAATCGTTTCCTTCGCTTCTTCGGACGGAGCTAGGAGGAGAGGTTCTTCTTGGGTCTTCAAGGAGGAGGGAGATGGCTTCTTGAGCTTCTTCTTCGCCTTCTTGAGCCTTCAAGGGTTTTCTTCACGTCTGGACTGCTATGGAGTGTGTGTGTTTGATTGTTTGTGTTGTTGTTGTGTGTTGAAATGGGTAGAGGAGGGCTCTATTTATAGGCAGTCTGGATAAGGCTAATGAAGCCGTGCGGCTGCAGGCTCTTTGCAAATGAGGCCGTGCGGTCTTATCCATTGTGACTCAGCATTCTAGAACCATGCAAGGTGGCATTATTCTAGAAGCTTCTCCCTAATTAAGAAAAACGTGTTTTCTTAATTAGGAAGGCTCCTTACAGCCCTAATTTAAATTTGGACTGTTCCAGGACATTTCCGGAACACTAGGAAGGTCCGGGGAATTACCGGGAAATTTACCGAAATGTCGGGAAAATTAACCGGAAGGCATGAGCCAGATTTGGGTACTTACAACAAGCCATAATTCACATATTTTTGATAACGTATCTTTTGACTCCAAACTATTGTCAATTGATTTCTCTCTATAAAACACAAATATTTACTCTCACGCGGGAGGGCAATCGCCGGTGAAGCCCCGACTTAGTTTACATGTTTGTTCATCTTTTTCAGGCTATTCAAACATCCAGTATACAACCTGCCGCTGGATTTGGGCTGATACGAACGTTTTTGGCATCATCAGTTTGGTTGCATTGCCGGGAAACGATTCGTATTATCCGTTGACTAACTTGAAAAATTCTGCTTCGTTCTCCTAATTCTAATGGAAGAAGGACATACTGCTAGTATTACTCATGATCCAGATAATATTCTGGTGGATGAGACTCATGGTAACATTAAGAATGCTTTTCCTCTTGCTAATGGAGAACTGCCACCTCCTCCACCATTGATTGATGGGCTGCCACCCCTATGAATGAATCTGCGTTCTAGCGGACAACCAGTAACCGAAGCAGTGCTGCCAGACCCTCCTCGTCATCGATGCCGACGAAGGCCTGTTGATAGTCAGACGGGGAAGATGCCGCCTAGGGGGCACTAGAGCTTACCCCCAAAATATTGATCGCGGAACTCTTTTGCATCAACAGATGGAAGCTCTACAACGCATTTATGAAACACAAATACCTTGCGGCAACTGGATCCTGATCATTCCCTGGCTGAATTCATAAGGCCCACGAGCACTGGAAGTTCCCTTGGTGGTAGTCGGGGGAATATAGAAAATATTTCTCCTGGCCAAAATCTCCCTCATCATGACCCTACTGATAGACCCAGACAGAAACCTCTCCAAGATGTCCATGCTCGTCATAAGGCTCCTGTACATGGAAATACACGAAACAATGAGTATTTGAGAAATCATCTGAACAATCAGAGGGATCAGGAGGTTAATTCTGCTGACTTGATAGCAAGGGTTAGTCACGGAAGGCAAAAATCCCGTTCTCATCATAATCCCTCTCCTTGGCACAGGAGTCTTGTTAGACCAAGGAGCCCTCCTCGGTATAGGATCCCTCCTCGTCACAGGTCTCCTCCCCATTCAGAAATGGCACCTAGAAGGGACAGAGCACCATCGGGATATGGGGACAATCGCCAGGAACATGAGGAACACAGTAGAGTGAATGGGCACAGAAAGAAAGAAAGGACCCACCGTAGTTCACATTTTAGTCTGGGGATCGATGCAAGAGATATTCTCCTAGTGAAAAAAAGACTAGATGAAATGGAAATGGGGAGGAAGGAAGTGGATGATGATGATACCATTGCCACTCTTTCTTTCTCCCATCGAATTAATGATCTAGCTCATAATCCTGCTTTTAAAATCACAAGTTTTGAAAATATGCGGGAACCACAGACGCACGGGACCATGTGCAATGTTTTGAATCCACCATGGCCATCCTCAACAAGGCAGATGATATTCTTTGCAAGGCTTTTGCAATTACCTTCTCCGGAACAGCTTTGTCCTGGTTCCGTAAGCAAAAGAAGGGAAGCATCGATAGCTAGAAAATCATGAGGAGGAGGTTCCTGGATCACTTTGCTACAACTGGAAAAAGAAAGAAAAGACAGACAAACCTTGCTAACATTGATCAAGGGGAAAATGAAACAACCTTGAGTTATTACAATCGGTTTAGAGCTATCAGGTAGAGGAAATTCTAACTTACCGGGAGGTGATCGTCTGCTTCAATTTCGAACTGAGATCCGGACAATTAATCTATGAACTCTCTGCAAGGGAGCCTAAGTCGAAATCTGATCTATATAATGTGGCTTACGCCATAGCTATGGCAGAAGAGAAAAGTAAGATGAGGTATGAGAACACAGAAGCAGACGCAACTGCCACCAACCAGGCCTCGAATGGAAGTAACTAAAAGGGGAAGAATAGATCTCAGGCTATTGAAAAAGCCGAGGTTTTTACCCCCCTTACCAAACTAATCACGGAGATCATGCAGTTGGTGAATCTGCCAAGTCCCCGACCCCTTGATGAAAAAACAAAGTACACACGTGACAGCTCCAAGTATTGTGCCTTTCACAAGGATCACAGACACGACACGGAGAATTGTATCTCCCTCAAGAGGATGATACAGAGATGGGTAGATGAGGGAAACTTGATCGCTACGTTATGAGAAAGGATAATAAGCGAAAAAGAAAGGATGACGATTACGATGACAAAGATGATGAAAGGGAAGACATGCCTCATAGGGCTAAGCTACATGTTATAAGGGAGGAGACTGTTTCCAATAAAAAATTGAAATACCATATACATGAGCTAAGTATGGTATATCACATCCCCGATTAGATTAATAAAGAGGAGGAAGTTATCAGTTTCTCCCCATATAAGCTAGCTAAAAGTCACGCGGCTCGCGAACAACCCTTGGTGATCAAGAGAGGAATTGATAATTGTGAATCAGAAAGGCTCCTCATAGACTCGGGGGCCTCCCCATTCTATACTATTCTACTTTCCAGAATATGAACCTGAAACATAGCATGCTAGAACCATAATCTGGAAGACTAGAAGGCTTCACCAACCATAAAGTCAGCGCCATGGGGACGATTGACTTATTGCTGGAAGTGGGAGAACATTCCTTCCGAGCCGAGACCACAGTAACATTCGTGGTCATGTACTTGGCAAGTGACTACCACGCTATCCTAGGCATTCCAAGCAAGGTAAACTTGGGTTAGTCGCCTCCCTCCCTCACCAACGAGTTAAATTTCCAACCCGTGTTGGAATTGGATGCATGAGAACGACCCCCAAATACTTCTTGGAGCATGTGATGAGGAGCAGAAAAACTTCCAAAAGGTGGAGGTAGACACACCAGAAGAAAATCTGAAAGTCTCTAACTCTGTAAAGACTACCAACACGAGTTCTAGGTTGAATCTGATTTGTGAAACAGAGGATGAGGAACACATGATTCTGTATATCCATGAAAATAATGATACAGTTTTGTACGTCCCGAATATAACCCCTCACCTCATCAGCGGTCAAAACTCGAGGGCCAACCCTGACTTGAGACAAGGGTAGCCACTGGACGTAAATGAACTAGTTTAAATGGAAGACCTAGACATAAATGGTGATGGAGGTAGAAGGCTTAGAGAAATAATCATCAAAACCTTGCAGTTTTGAGACGGTCCGGAGATGGACCCCATAGTTAAACTGGAAGAATTTATACTCCATCCCGACTACCCAGAGCAGAAAATAAAAATTGGGTGCCAGCTCTCCCCGAAAGAGAGAGAGGAAATCATCACCCTTCTGAAAAACAATCTTGATGTATTCGCCTGGAAGGTTGAGGATATGAGAGGAATAAAGGAAGAGGTGGATGTCCACAAGCTGAAAGTCGACCCGTCTGCTAAACCTATCAAGCAGACCAGGATAATTTTTGCAGACAATAAGGAAGACGCAATCAAGGAGGAAGTGCAGAAACTGCTAAGCGCAGAAATCATCAGAGAGGCAACCTATCCCGTTTAGTTGGCCAATGTTTTGATGGTTAAGAAACAAAACGGGAAGTGGCGAATGTGTGTAGACTTCACATATCTCAACAAAGCCTGCCCGAAAGACAGTTATCCTTTCCCCAGAATCAACAAGCTGGTTGACTCCATTGATGGACACAGAACCCTCAGATTTCTAGACACCTACTATGGTTATCACTAGAAAAAAATGGCAGAGGGAGATATTGAGAAGACATCCTTCCAGGCAGCTGGAGGAATTTATTGTTACACTATAATGCCCTTCGGGCTAAAAAATACAGGCGTAACCTATCAGCGCATGGTCAATAAAGTCTTCGGGGAGCAGATAGGTCGTAACATGGAAACCTACATCGATGGCATGGTCATCAAGACTAGGAGTGGCAGTTTTGCTCCAGACTTGGAGGAAACTTTTGACAACCTACGAGCTAACATCATGAAATTGAATACAAGTAAGTGTGTGTTTGGGGTGAATGACAGAAAGTTCCTGGGCTTTATGGTATCACAAAGAGGAATTGAGATGAATCCGGAGAAAATCAAAGCATTTATAGACATTAAAGAGCCTACCATGACAAAAGGGCCAATAAAAAAGTATTCCAACTCGGAGATTGGGTAATTAAAAAAATTGAAACAATTAGCAGAAAGGTAGAATAAAACAAGCTCTCCCCAAACTGGGAAGGTCCCTACATCATACCTTAATTTATCAGAGAAGTGGTCTATAGAATAAAGACATCCGTGGCATTCTGATCATCTACGAAAATATTATCACTAGTCTTTAGTCTGTTTTTGATGTAATAAAATTAGTCCTTGTTAGTCTTTATTTATTTTCAAATAAAATAGGATTGCAGTTTGATATAATCATTTTCAGTTAATAGAAATTCAGTTTTCATCAAGGCAAATGACTAGAAAGACCAACTCTGAAAGACGAGGAGACCCCTACTCGGCATGGAGAGATAAAACCTAAAAATTGTCTAACACTTATGATCGGACGACCCTCCTCAACATAAAGAGACAAATACGTAAAAATTTATCTAATATCTATGACCGAACGACCTTACTCGGCATAGAGAGATAAAATCTAAAAATTGTCTAACACTTATGATCGAACGACCCTCCTCGACATGAAAAGACAAATACGTAAAAATTTATCTAAGATCATGACCGAACGACCTTACTCGGCATATAGAGATAAAACAACAAAAATTATCCAAGACCTATGACCAAACGACCTTCCTCAACATAGAGAGATAAAACAACAAAAATTTATCTAAAATCTATGACCGAACGAACTTACTCGGAATAAAGAGATAAAACAACAAAAATTATCCAAAACCTATGTCGAATAACCCTCCTCGGCATAGAGAGATGAGACACCAAAAATTTATCTAAGACCTATGTCGAATGACCCTCCTCGGCATGGAGAGATAAAACTTCAAAAGTTTACCCAAGTGTAGAGCCGAAGGTCCTTCCTCGGCTTAATGGTTAAATACCAAAATTCATAAGTGACTAGACCAAATGAGCTTCCTCGGTTTAAGAACTGCTTACAAATGACGAGGTGATCCTGTTCGACATAAAAATGGTTGGATACTTAAGACCAATATTCAACATACAATAAATGTTCAACATACAACAGTTCATATCAAAGCAGTAAAATAAAGACAACAAAGAGATTGAAGAGAAGACATTATATTGATCATGAAAAGTTGGGAGTGCAAAAGGCCCTATTACATCAACAAAATGAACAAAAATCCCCTAAGCTTGATCGTGTCCCCTAAATAGATCGTCTTGCTCGGTGGCAGTGTCTGGGATGATGACTTGATCAACTTGGGCAACCTCGGCCTCTTCCTCCTCACCTTCAATAGCTTCCCCCTCCTCCTTGATATTCTCTATTAAAGTATGAATGTTCAAGGGGTCAAGTGGAGGAGGAACCCATCTAGGACGATTAGCGTGGGCATCCTGGGAGGCAATGACCTTCAGGGCGTTATCAAAAAATGGAACAAGGGAGTGCATCGACCGAGCTTCCTCGTCGTATGAATCATGGCAGATGAGCTGAGCAAGCTCCCTAGGTTGAGGTTGAGAGACGGATCCACCATGGCCCTTCTGGCCAAGTGTAAGTACCCATCAGAGTACATAGTGGCCGTCTTCTATACTACTGCTTGTCGAAAAGCCAAGCTTGCTTTATAAAGAGCAATGACATTTGCCTCCCTAGATGGGATGCTTGCTTCCAACTCTCTAAGTCGGGCAGATGCCTCCTCAGCTTGCTTGAAGGCTTCAACCTTTTGCCCTTCTAGTTCAGCCTCCCTAAGCCGGGCAACCTCCATAGCTCTGGCCAGGACCTCCTTTGCCGCCTTCTCCTCCTCCTCCTCGTCCTTGGTCTTAGCCGCCTTGAAAGCATCAGTATCAGCACGAAAGGTTTTGAGGAGTTCCACGGCCTTTTTAAGGTCAACTTTGTCCTTCTCGGCTTGTTTCTTAAGTTTTTGCCCTTGGACTTCAGCTGCCTTGGATTTAATGGCCTTATACGCCGTGACCGTGGCAAGCTACAAAAGACAAAGAAAAATTCATAAAAATACAAGTATAAAGAAGATGAGGAAGATAAAGTCCAAAAGACGAGGATGCTTACTTCTCTCAAATGAGACCTTTCCTGCTTGCTAGGCTCTACATGCTTGGATTGGAGTCCAAGAGGTGATCCAGAAGCTAGTCGTCCATGGATCTAGAGATGACTGTCGGGCCTGCCCTCTGCTGGGGGCCCTTACGGGCAAGAACATCCATCCCCTTAAAGACTGGGGCTTCACGTGCCTCCTGCACAAATTGCTCGACTTCAGCATATGTTTTTATATGCCGAGCAAAGAGTGCAGTCGAGGACAGTTTAGTTGCCACCCTCTTGGAAGATCCTGCCACCTCGATTTCCACCATTGGCCTCCTACACAAATTGCTCGGTCTCAACTAGACCGGTGCGCCTTAAAGCATCCTCGGCTTCAGGAGGTACGACCTGGGACCCCTGTCCCTCAACATGGGCGTCTTACCCGTATTGTTCTCCCTCGATGGAGGCCTCAACACCTCCCACCGGTTTCAAAGGCAAAGCAACTGCCTCCTTGGTGGTCAGAATGGCTTGACGAGCAGTGGCGTCATCTCTTCTCTTATTTCGAGCTGAAGACCTAGACGTCCTCTTTTTCAGCTTCATCAAAGCTTGAGGGTCAAGAATCTCCTCCTCCATCTTCTTAATCCGTTCCTCGGTTAAATCTACAAATGACGAGAAAGAATAGTTAGTAAGATGACGAGGAAGGACATGAAAACAAAAATTGTGCAAGTATGGAAAGACGAGAAGGAAGAAAGATTACAGCCGGGAACACCATCCTCGGCAAGAAATTTGTCCTTATAAAGCTTGCAGATGTCACACTCCGAATGAAAAACGAAACAGGGGTGTACCCTCCAGTCGGGGTACCTATTTCCTCTAGACACTGGGACCATGGGCACTAGGCCGTCCAAGGGGCCTGGCATAATACCATCCTGAACATAATAACGTTGGTCGATCTCCAGACTTGACCAACACAATGTGTCGATAAAGGCAAATTGTTTCAACGTGTCGATGAGGCGACCGCTCCACTTCGGCCTCCTGACTTGTTCAGGCACACGTGGGAACTCCGAGGGAGCAGCAAATTCCTAGCCTTGTCGGCTCTCCACTCTAATAATATGGTTATTCCACCCTGAGACTTTGCTAGACATTAGGTAAATCAGCTTGGGTTGGTTGGGATCACTACTCACCACTAGGATCTTGATGTCCTCTTTGTAGCTGACGGTGAAAAAATGGTGGAATGCAGACTGACAAGGTTCAAAATCTAAACTACGACATAAGACGATGAAGCCTACGAGGAATCTCACGGCATTGGCACCTAACATAGCTGAAACGGCCTGCATATCCTCTAGAATTTACAGATGAAAGGATCGAGGGGGAGGTGAAGGCCGAGTTGGAACTGTTTATAAAAGAAATGAACGTAGTTTAGACTATACAAGAAATCATCCAAGGCTTTCTCGGTTTGAGAAGGTACGCCGGGAAGGTACGTAAGGAGATATTCCTCCCTCGAAACTCCATACTTAGAATGGATTTCCTCAATCATTGGCTCCCCGACCCTGACAGATCTAGGCCTAGGAGTGACAGACCTACCCCGATTGGACATCCCACGTCCCCATCCTCGGTTGCCAGCTTGGGCACCCTCGGTAAAGGCATTTACAATCCTGCCCGAGGTGGAAGGACCAGTTGAAGGCCGAGCAGTGTTACTTCCCCTTCCCGTCATAGCTGCATAAACAAAAAAAGCATGGATCAAAATTTGGCTAAGGAAAATGGAAGGACGAGGATGAGGAAGAGCATCCCTCCCCGTCCTACTAACTAAAGTTGAGGAGGGTTTCTTACCCAACAACGGACGCTCCAAATGACTGAACTTCAGATAGTATAGATTGATGTGGTCAATAATTTCTAACCAACCGTTGAGCAGCACGATATTGGGGGAATCTACGCTAAGGAGATCTATCCTAAATCGACTAGGGAAAATGCACCTCGGTTCTATCAGATTGGTACCTCATCAATATTTTCCCAATCTTATTCAAACTTAGCATCATCCACAACACATCAATCCTTTGGTAAATTCTAAGATTTTGGGTGCGGTTACAATACAAGGTGTTTGGGTTGCTTCTCCAAGTACGGGCTATGGCTACGAACGAGGAAGGCACAAGAAAAGCTCAAGAAAAGCTTCAATATTACCTACAATGGCGATTTGAACAAACCCACCAAGAACAGAAATCACAAAACCCAGAAAACGCGAGAAATAAAGGGAAAGGAAGAAACTATACCTGAATCTGAAGTTTGAAGAAGGAAATACACACGAAATCAATAACACACTCCAGAAATTGACCAAGAAATCAAGAACTCAAGAGCACAATACTTGCATTTTCAAAGTTTATGGGCATCTCTCAAACTTGAAAAGTGATAAAAGATTAAAAATGAATGGATTTTGGTTTTTATACTCAGATCTAAACGGATATGGGTCAAAATCCAGTTTAAGGCGTCGTCTCCTTACTCCCAATTAATGTTTCTGGCAAGTTTCAAAAAGAATTTCTCATCAATTATGGGGCGCTTCACCTAACGTGTAATAATCGACTGATAAAATGATTACGCCTCGTGATTCATTAAAATCCGTTCGTATCCGTTTAAGCCGAGGTAGAGCACCACTTCCTCCTTGGCAAAGTCGAGCTAGGAAGTCAGGGGCCACTGAATGGTATAAATCGAGGTACGAACTTATGTCATAATCAGGCAAGGCCCAACGGATTGGACCCAAAATATAATCCATACAAGTCTTAAATACAACATAGGGAGTGGGCCTTCCCTACCTATGCTCGTCATCTCCCACTATGTCGACCTAGACAAAGAAAAGCGAATAATTACTAAGACACAGAATTCAAACATGCCGAGAAAGGCACCCATCAAAGCCGATCTAGGCTCATTAAAAGACGAGGAGCGTCTCCTCGGTCATCAACAAAGAAAGGAAATAAATGTCTCTACCCTTGCTCCCCTCTTCCTCGGCATCAACTCAGGCCGACCAAGCATCACATGCCGAGGAGCGTGCCTCCTAGGCACACGTGCAGAATGCTATTAGCTAATCCAACTACAATAAGGACTGTGAAGAATTATAATCCTTATCTCACATAACATCATATCCAAAGATGGACTCTACATCCTACACCTATAAATACAAGCCATAATTCACATATTTTTTATAACGCATCTTTTGACTCTACATCCTACACCTATAAATACAAGCCATAATTCAATAATAGTGAAATTTTGTAGGAGTTTGTAATAAACAAAGGAATATATCTATAATAGATTTTATAAGAGTTTGTAATATAATGACAATTTCCTTCAATAATACTAACTTTCTAAAAAATAAATAAAATATAGTCTTATAATATTACCCTATTATATATGTTAGGGTGAATTAAATAAAAAAAAAACTATTATTCAATGAAAATGCAATACTTGTATAATTTTTTTCTGCGAAGACAAGAAAAGTTATTTGATGGAAAATAGATTTTATTCTAAAGATGAGGAGTCCCTCCGTTCCTAAAGGACATTTTTCCTTTTTTTTTTGTTTTTCTTTAAATGATTTTTAATAATAATTTTAAGTTAATTTATTTTTTTAATCATAATAAAATCTAAAATTTGTTATTAATACATTACTATACATACCACTAATATTAATAATTATTTTTAAATTTATATTAGAATAATTAAATTAATCTAAAATTAATTTTCAAAATTAATTTAAAATAACAACAAAAAATAGAAATATCATTTAAGGACAGAGGTAGTATATAATTCTGGAAAGAAAATTATACTGTTCATCCTTGAACAAACAAGTTCCGAGTACTGTATTTTCTTTGTTGTGAGAATTTTTTAATAAAAAATAATTTCAAAGAAATTTTAATACAACATAGGCCACACACACATACTCCCTCCATCCCAACAATTGCTTCCCATTTTTTGTCAAGCACACAAATTAAGAAAATGGGGGGAAGAACAAATGTTATGAGTGTAATTTGAAAATAGGAGAGAGAATGAGTGGAAAGAATAGTAAATTATAATGGTGTTGTGAGTATTAAAATAATGTAGGAGAGAGAATGAGTGGAGGGAATAATAAAGATTTTTTTGCCAAAAAAGAAAAGTGGAAGCTATTAACGGGACACCCAAAATGACAAAATGAGAAGCTACTATTGGGACGGAGGGAGTATTATACTCCCTCCGTCCCGTAACAAGCGACGCAGTTACTGTTTCGCACGAAAATTAAGGAAAAAGTGAAAAGATTGATGTGTTGTGAGTGTAGATAGTTGAGTAGGAGAGAGAATGAGTGGAGAGAATAATAAATTATAATGATGTTGTAAGTATTATAATAATGTAGAAGAGAGAATGAGTGGAGGAAATAGTAAAAATATTCTTTTCCATTTTAGGAAGTGTGACTTATCAGTAGGACGCCCAAAATGGCAAAGTGTGTCGCTTGTTATGAGTCGGAGGGAGTATCTTATTATATAAAATAAACATTACAATATTAATTTTAATATTTTTATATTTTTCTAAAGTAAACATTTAATTAGAGAGAACAGATTTCTACAAAGAAAATAGTTTTGGGACCGTTTAAATATCCAAATATACACACAGTGTGACACTGGGTGTATATAGTAGTATATACACATTTTTATTTAAGATTTTTTGAATTTCTTTGAGATTTTTTTTTTTTTTTAAAAAAAAACATTTATTTGAGTTTTCCTTCTTCATACTCCCTCTGTCCCATAAGTCTTAAGAAAATTTTCCATTTTGGGCGTCCCATAAGTCTTAAGAAATCCCAAAAAGGAAATCTTAAATCACTATTCTCTCCACTCATTCTCTCTCCTACATTATTTTAATACTCACAACACATTATAATTTACTATTCCCTCCACTCATTCTCTCTCCTATTTAATTTTTCACACTCACAACACTTCTTCCACTCATTCTCTCTCCTAATACTATAATAATATTCCTTAATTCCCGCACAAAATGGAATCTTCTTAAGTTTAATGGGACGGAGGGAGTATTTAAACAAATATCAAGTGGGCGGAAAAAAGAATCTTCCACGGTCCAACACAAGATATGGTCGGGACCCAAATCCTCAACTTGCAGTTTGCTGGTACTCCACTTTTGCCATCTCAAATAATCCACGTGGAGCCAGCCAACTTCATTTACACGTGTCAGATGATGAATGACGCTTCAGATAAGAACCATGAACCTTGTACCACAACTGTCAAACGGTTACGTGTCGATTTGTAAATGGATACTTACCGTTTCAAACAGAGCTCTTAACTTATTATAGTGGCCCCATGCCCACGAGCTATGCCATTTGAATTGCCAAACGAGATAATTGGGGGAAATTGTAATAATCCCTTTGTTCCCGTGTAAAAACGCAATCTTCCATTTTACATGATAATTAAAATAAAATATAAGTGGTGTAAGTATGAAAAGTGAAGTAAGAGAGAGAAAGTGAGATAGAAAATAATAAATTAATTAGTGCTGTGGGTATAAAAATAAAGTAGGAGAGAGAATAAGTGGAGGAATAGTAAATGAACATACCAAAAGTGTCGAATTGGGCCAAACGAGTAAAGCCCAATCTCAGATAGCGTTGGCACTCACATTCTCAATGAAACTAATCCAATCAGAACAAGGCCCAAGGCCCATCTCACACATCAGTCGACTAAGCCCATGGTCCGACTTACAAGTCCCGACCTAACTTAGTCCGACCTCATGATCCATGCTACTATTCGGGTACGAACCATGCTCTGCAGACGGTCGGTCGACCATTCCACAGTGGCGACCTCGACCTAAATCGGCCAGTGACGACTGACGACACTTGCCGGCATTTGGTCAATCAATGCTCACAACTACATCCCTACAAATCGGGGACCGTTATAGACACGTGCCCGCGGCCAAGTAACCGCCGCTATAATCTCGGAGGACATACGCCTCCCAAAAATACATCACTCTTGCCTATAAATACTTCATCACTACCAAACGGTGAAAGGTAGCGCCATTTTGTATTACGAGTTCATTATTCAATACATTTTGAGCTATATACAGCGTGATCTTACTCTCGCGCCGAGCGTCTTCGCGGAGACACATCCGGCTAGTCGTGGGTTACATTTTCGTGTCGAAGCCGGGTGATCGGTCACGCCACGTGGAGGAAGATTGATAAGCACATTTCCTGCAGCATCAGTTTGGTTCCATTGCCGGGAACGTGCTTTAGACTTGACCTCGAAAATTTTTAACAACCTGCAACAATGGTGACTTCAGAAGGACACGTATCTGAGGCTTCACTTGGGCACGATGAAGTGAACAACAACAACAATGCAAACGTTGGAAATGCAGATTTGCCTCCTCCTCCCCCTCCTCAGCGACATCATGCTAGTGGCGACACGCTCTAACGGCGTGGGCGATGGCGAGGGGATTGCCGGATGCAAGGAGAGAAAAGCGTCACATGGAAGGACAAGGAGCTCCGCCTCACCCAAAGCTTGTCTGGCTGGGCGAGGCTAATATGGGAAGCGGGCGAGTCCCTCCACTAATCCCATGAGCAAGAAAGAAATGATCTTTGGAGCGAGCCCGGATTACAGGCGACTTAATAGCCGTGGAGGAGGCGAAGCGGCCGACATACGTTACGAGAGAGTGGCACCGCTCGGGTTTCTAATGGGCGACGAGCCGGGAGTGCTAGGCGAAATGAAGGTGTGGGACAGAACGGCGAGGACAGAATGGTACGTCGAGCTCCCACCATAGTTCATGTGCCGAGTAACGATTTAAGAGCTAGCCTCAGCGAAGCGAGAGCGGGAGGCTCAATCGGATTTGAGGACTCGGTTAACGGCCAATAGAAACAGAGCATGTTTCACCGGCCGAAACACGAGAGATCGGGGTCTCGAAAGAGACGAAATGGGCATAGGTCGCTGTGAGAGGGAAAGGCGCAGTCGCCACATGGAGATCACAGTCGCCGTCTGGCGAGCGCAGGTCGCCTCAAAGAAGTAACGAGACATAGATCTCAATAAGATCGAAAGGACCAATTCTCGCGGGGACGAAGGAGTAGGCGGTGACTCCCCCGAAGTGAAGGCCGGAGGTCAATCTTGCTCCCCCTCCGGGAGATGAGAGACCCGATGCTAGAGAATGGTTGATGATGAAAAAGAAATTTGAGCAATGGGAGGAGGAGAAGAAAAAGAGACGGGAAAGGTTGAGCGAATTGACTTTGCTCTTCGACCTTTTTCCAAAGAAATCGAGAGATAGTCGACCTCCTCCTACTTTCGGGTTGCCTCTTACGGAGAAGTACTGCAGGGTCGACAAATGCCGGGAGCCACATATCACATCCGGAGGCCACTATGTGTTTTGTCGCCAATGAGGACGACAACATGTGCAAAGCTCTCCTAAGCACACTTCTTGGGGCGGCCTTAACTTGGTTGAATGGTTTGAGTTCTTTGGTAGTATCACCACATGGGCATCCTTGAGTAACAAAATTCTTAGACCGCTTCTCATTGCTGCGGGAGCTCGAAAGATAACCGTCACAGATACGAATAACTTGGTGCGGGGTAAGAATGAAAGCTCGATGAGCTATTTCACCAAGTTCAAAGAGATGGTTGATAAAATAGAGGAAGACCTCACCGACAGGAGGTAATCAATTGCTTAGAAGTGGTATTTCCTCGAGAAGACATGGACTACGAGCTCACGGTCCGAACGGTCACAACTCGGCGGGAGTTGTTTGAAAAGGTGTATAATGTCGCTCCGGCCGAGGAAAGGAAAGAAAAGAAGAACGGTAAGAGCCCCAAGGTTGAAGTCGGCGACGATAAAAAGGACTCCAACAAGAATGGGGGAACAATAAAAATGGAAAGAACGAGAACTAGGGCGACGAGAGAAGGTGCCGAAGCTTTCCTCTCCTCACGGTGAGTCGAACGGAGATTCGAATCTTTGTTGAGCGGCTCCTCCGGTCCCAATGAATCCGAGCAACAAGTTTAGGCGGGACAACGGCAAATCTGCGACTACCACAAAGACCTTGGTCATCTCAGAGGATTGCTTGGGATTAAAGCGTATCATCCGAGAGGATGGTCGACCGGGGAGACTCGAAGCTTATGTGAAGAGACCTCAAGGCTGGGGAGGTGAGCGGCAGCGGGTGGACAACAAGGACCTAGGCGGCCTGGGCGAACACAGGGGTCATTTGAACAAGCGAGCAACACGGCCATCAAGCCTGAGATATTCGGCTCAATAAGGCCCGCGTGTGCCTCCCGGGAGAGAAAGTAAGAGATGAGGCGATCGGCTTCTACCCCCACGAATTGGCAACTAATATGGCGGCTAGGGAGCAAGTTCTCGTCATCCCGAGGTCTCATTGATGGATGTACGACGAAGCGGACTCTTAGTCGACACGGGGGCTGCAAGGATATTTTGTTTTACAAAACTTTCAAGGAGATGGGTCTTAATGATGAGCAGGTTGGAGAGATATGATGGCAGGTTGGAGGCTTCACCAACCACCGAGTTGATGCTAAAGGCCGAGATAGTGCTCGACGTCGACCTAGGCCGGCACCCCTCGGGATTGTCTCGAAGAGTACAATTTATCGTAATTGATGTAAATAGTGACTATGCCGCCATACTTGGAATTCTGGACAGTCGCTCTTGGAATGGTAGCATCAATTCCTCACCCAGTAAAGTTCCCCACACTGTGGAGTGGGTTGCGTACAAGGCACGGCTCGTGCTTATGCTGGATCATGTTCTAAGAGAAAGAAAGAAAAGGGAGCTAGAAGTTGAGGCTAGCGATGGTTACTTGAAGGCTGTCTCGATCGATCACCAAAACTACAGGACTATCAACAATCACCGACGTGGTAGAGTCGACCTATCGCTCAAATGACGAGGTCATGCTTGAGTCGACACGTCACTCTAACACCGAGGTCGATTCGGATGTAGTTATGGTCGATCAAGTCGTCATAGGAGACCTATCCCTCCGAGATAGACAATAACTCGGGGGCCCCTACCAACAAGGTTGCGAGACAAGCTTGATGATATGATAGGCGAGGAGGCTCCACACTTGGGAGGCGAGGAAAGACAAAAGGTCGGGGAGATCATAGTGGAGACTCTACAATTCGAGAGATGGACCGAGCTAGAAGGCTGTGGATGAGCTAGAGTCGGTAATCACCAACCCTTCTTACCCGATCAAAAAATTCGAGATTGGGAAGCGGCTATCAGTTAAGGAGCGAGCGAAAATCATCGAGCTACTCAAGAAAGCGATGATGTCTTCGCATGGAAGTAGAGGACATGAGGGAATCAAGGAGGAGGTCGGCTGTTCATCGGCTCGAAGTCAACCCGACCATTAAGCGAGACCCCAGAAATTGAGAAGCTTTGCTCGCGACAAGGAGGAAGCTATAAAAACTGAGGTACAAAAACTTTTGAGTGCGGGTATAATCAAAGAGGCCACGCATACAACGTGGTTGGCCAACGTGGTCATGGTGAAGAAATCGAATGGCAAGTGGCGGATGTGTGTCGACTTCACTACTCTCAATCTAGCTTGCCCCGAAGGATAGCTATCCTCTTCCTAGAATTGACAAGCTTGTTGATTCCATTCTTTGGTCATTCTACTCTCGGTTTCTGGATGCTTACTCGGGATACCACGAGATAAAGATGCACGAGGATGACATAGTGAAAACGGCATTTCGAGCGGTGGAGGCATCTCTTGCTACAATATGATGCCTTTTGGATTGAAGAATGCGGGAGCGACATATCGAGAGGATGGTGAACAAAGTCTTTGCCTCACGATTGGTCGAAATATGGAGGCTTACGTTGACGACATGGTCATTAAAACTAAGGCGGGAGTCACGTGGTCGACCTAAAGGAGACATTCGCCAATTTACGAGCAAACGACATGAAGCTCGGCCCCGGTAAATGTGTGTTTGGAGTGGCGGTGGCAAGTTCTTGGGATTCATGGTATCTCGAAGGGGCATAGAAGCTAATCCAGAGAAGATAAAGGCTTTAGTCGACATGAAGGCTCCCACCACTATCAAAGAGATGCGGCGACTTAATGGAAGGGTAGCGGCTCTTGGTCGCTTCATATCAAAGTCGGCGAAAGGTCTCTCCCCTTCTTGAAAGCATTGAGGGGACGAAAAGCTTTGAATGGACGACCGAATGTCATTCGTCGTTCCAACAATTGAAGGATTATCTTGCTACTCCACCTGCGCTCGGTGCTTAGATAGTGGTGAGACTTTATTTGTGTATCTATACGTAGGAGATAAGTCGATTCTTTGCGGTATTGATTAGAGAGGATGAAGGGCTTCGAAGCACATGTACTATATCGGCAAAGCTTTATCGGATGTGGAAAGCGGGTATTACAACGGCGAGAAAGTTGCTTATGCTCTAGTCGTAGCTTCAAGAAAGTTACGAGCTTATTTTCTAGCTCATCCAATCGTGGTTCTTACCAATGCTCCTTTAAGAAAAATCTTGCACAAGCCAGGAGAGTTGGTCGACTACTCAATTGGTCAATTGCCCTCCGAATTTGACATTGAGTATCGACCTCGAAAGGCGTTGAAAGCTCAAGCTCTGGGCGACTTCTTGGTCGAGCTTACGTTCGCGAAGGAAGATGACGAGCGGCGAGCTCCAAAGAAAAGGGCAAGGGAAAGAGCGAGTCACAAGTCGCCATCACTCTGCAGTCGATTGTTGGAAGGTCTATTCGGACGGGTCGGCAACCAAAAATGTCGGTGGAGCTGGAATTGTCTTGGTCGAGCAGTACGGGACTGTTTACGAGGAATCGCTAAGGTTCAAATTTGACGCTTCCAACAACCAAGTGAATATGAGGCCTTGATCGCGGCTATTGAGTACGCCAAGTGCCGGAGCAACTAAGATCATGGCCTACTTTTGTGACTCACAATTGATAGTCAACAGGTCGAGGCGAGTACGAAGTGCTTAGTTCTACTCTCATCAAATCGCGACCTGGTGAAGGAGCTAATAAAGGACTTAGAATTACGGGAGATTCAAAGAATTGGAAGAGAAGATAACGAGTGGTGATCTACTTTGAAACTTGCCACTTCGGATGAACCACATGGCGAGCCCATCTCCTTCCTCGAAAATCCGGCTTATGAGAGGGTAAAAATTCGGTGCATAGATGATCCCTCAAGAAATTGGACTCGGGAGAAGTGTTGGATCGAGGAAATGAAAGCATACCTAGAAAATGGAGAGCGCCGGATGACGAGAAGAAGGCTCGAGCTATCAAAAGAAAGCTCCAAGGTATGTCATTCAAGGAGGCGACCTGTTCGGGAGATCTTATACTCGGCCATTGCTAAAGTGCATCCATCCCCAAGAGGTCGCCCTATTGATACACGAAGTGCATAGTGGAATTTGTGGTGGACACCGGGGGCGGGACTCTTGGCGACAAGTTAATCACATTGGGATACTTCACGGCCACACATGAGAGGCGACACTCACAACTTTGTTCGGCAATGTGATCAATGCCAAGGTTTGCCAACCTTCCCCGTGTGCCTACAACAGAGCGAGACTCCTGTGATCGCAGCTTGGCCATTTGACATGTGGGGCGTCGACCTGATTGGACCCTTCCCTCCCGCCCGAGGAAACTGCAAGTATGTGATAGTGGCCATAGACTACTTCACCAAATGGGTTGAGGCCAAACCATTAGCTCGTATCACAGAGGAAAATGCTATCAATTTCATTCATGACTTCATTTGGTGTCGGTTTGGTTTTCCTCGAGCTATAGTGTCTGACAATGGAGTTCTGATTCTCCCGAGACTTTCGAAACGAGAGATGAAGCGAGTGGGAATCAAACATTGGAAATCCTCTGTCGCCTATCCTCAAGGAAATGGGCAAGGCTGAGCGGCAAATAAACTTGTTCTATCTTCGCTCAAGATTGGACTCGTAGGTCGACGAAACAATTGGTTGGACGAACTCCCCTTGCTCTTTGGGCGGTTCGTACAACCACTCGAGGCTACGGAAACCCCTTTTGCTCTCACATATGGGTCGAGAGGCCATGGCACTGCTTGAGCTCGAATTCCCTACGGCTAGAGTGACCTTCTTCAATCAAGAGCGAGAATGATACAAGCGAGATTGATCGACTTGGATCTCATCGACGAAGAGAGAAACGACTACCTCAGAATGGTCAACTACAAACAGCGAACTAAGAGTTACCACGACAAGAAGGTCAAGGCAAGGTCGTTCCAAGTTGGAGATTATGTGTTGAGAAAGATTGAAGCAACGGGTAGAAGGACCCAGCAGAACAAGCTATCTCCTAATTGGGAAGGTCCATATATGGTTACTCGAGTCGTCAAGGAAGGGACTTACATGATAGCTCATCCTGGAGGTGACGAATTGAAACATCCTTGGCATGCTACTCACCTCATCAAATACTACTTCTAGTTTTCGGTTTCAAAGTTCGAGCTTGTATTAAGTTCTAGTTTCAAATTGATGTAAGCATATTTCCTACTTCAATAAAAAGTGCAGTTCATTCCATCAAGTATAGTGTTACATTAACATCAACAAGCTCGACTCTTAGTCAGCTTCGTTCCAATAAGCTCGATTCTTAATCAGCTTTGTTTATTCAACAAGCTCGACTCTTAGTCAGCTTCGTTCCAACAAGCTCGATTCTTAATCAGCTTTGTTTATTTAACAAGTCCGACTCTTAGTCGACTTTGTTCTAATGAGCTCGACTCTTAGTCAGTTCATCTTAACTCGACTCTTAGTCAGTTCATCTTAACTCGACTCTTAGTCAGTTCATCTTAGCTCGATTCTAAATCAGCTTTGTTCATTTAACAAGTCCGACTCTTAGTCGACTTCGTTCCAACTAACTCGATTCTTAATCAGTTCAAAGGGTGAACAGGTTCGACTTATGGTCAATCTCGTTCACAAAAAAGTTAATCAAGTCTGAGGTCGACTACACCAACAAGATCAAGTCGCCTCTAGGCTCAAATTAACTCATTTATATTATCTACATCTAGCTCGACATACAATATGGAATGAAAGGCATACAACATTCTGGAAACAAAAGTCAGCTACGATAGAAATAAGTCTCCCAAAACGGGCTAAGACTTAAACAAAATTAATTTACAAAAATATTTTGCCTCCCAAAAAACTGGGCCAAGGCATTCGAATAATGTCAGATCAAAAAGGCAAAAATTGTTTGGAACTTGTTCATTACAATCTTTGCTTGAAATAATTTAAGAGGCCGGGTCGGCATTGGTCGATCGTCGGTGGTAACTTGATCTTCAATCATAGGATCTTGTTCTTTGAGGGCTCGAGGTTTGGAGCTCAGAATAGATTTGCTCATCTCTTGTCTCCGTGGCTTCGGCATCGTCAAGCTCCGCCAAGACCACATCGAAATTTCTATCAATTACGGGGGAGCTTCCCAGCTTCTCACGGTGGTCTTCTTCATCTTCTTGAGCGATGAAGGCCGGATCATTTTCGAGGTAGGGAACGAGCGAGTGGCCACCTCTAGCCGTCATATCATGCTTGGGATTCGGAAAACCAACGAGCTAAGCGCTCGATGGTAGCTATCATTGTTGGATCCACCGGTGCTCGACGAGCCATATGCCTCTTCCCAACCTCGAGAAAATCACGGGCCTTAGACAACATGGCTTCGTAGTACTCATCCCCTGCTTTGAATTTTTCAACTGCAACTTCAGTGGCGTTCTTAGCAGCAATGTCAGCAGCAGCCTTCTCAGCAGCCTTGAGGTCTTCTTGCCATTTCCCTCGTTCAAGCCGACGATCTTCTTGCGGTTTGACCGTGAGATCGTCCTTGTCCTTCAAGAGTTGGGAAAGCTGTTGCCGGCTCCGTTTGGGTTTTCACAGGCTCCCTTCCTCTCGGCTTCTTTCTCCGCTTTAACCTCTTTAAGCTTGGACTCGAGATGCTTCAAGGTCGGCTAGAGCTTTGGTCTTCACCGCCTCATTGGCTTCATAAGAGTTGTCCAAATCATTGTACGGCTCCTTGAGATCCGCAAGCTCTTTAGCCTTTTTGGAATAGTCTGAAGGGCTTGTCTCTCCCTTTCAATTGAGGCCCTCCAAGAGCTTTTGGCCTGCTCGATCATGGTCAGATTCTGCATTCCAAAGAGAGCGAAGAAGTGTTAGCTCGAGACTTGATTGGTCGAGTAAAAGAATAAACGACTAAAATGAAAAGGAAAGTAAAGAGTTACCTCGCAATGAGCAAGTCCGGCTCGAGCCGAGAACTCCTCAGGCGTCATCCCCTTTTCAGCAAATTGAGCTAACAGGCTCACATCCAACGATCTCCTCACAATGACTTGACCCAAGTTCATAGTGGGATAGGAGCGGCTCAGGCAGTTAACTCCCTCGAGAGAAGGGACGTCGCTCAACCTCTGCATCATCTCTACCACAGATTCTTGATCAAGATGAGAGGAAGAGGGAGGAGGTGGAGGTGTTTGAGTAGAAGAAACGGCCTTGCCCTTTCCAGACCTCAGCCTTTTCCTGGTATTCAAAGCTTGGTCATCGACCTCTTCGGCAGCATCATCATCATCAATCTCTACCACCTGCATAGGGCTAGATCCTGCTACCTCGGCTCCAGAGGTCTCCATGTTAACATCTTGAATTGGGTCGGAGCTCGGACTTACTCTAGTCGACTTGGAAGATGCTTCACCTCCTGAAATTACCCGGGATCCGGCTCGCGCGCGGAGGGCCCCCGTGCATCTCGCAAATTCGTCGCTGTTCGGGAATGTTCGCCCGGATCCGAGAGGCAGCACAATCGCGCCCCGGCATCTGGCTTATTCCGTTTTAGCGTTTGCGTGTGTTGGAGGTGTCTCGCTGTGTTTTGCTTTGTAGAGTCGCCACGCCGTTTTTATTAAGCCCAAAACATTGAAAAAGGGCATCAGTTTAAAGATAAATTTTAAACTGTTTTTGTGTGATGAGATTTTGAGTTCGGAGGTCAGATGACTCCTCGGGAAGAGAATATTAGAATATTAGAGCTCACCCGAGTAGCCTCGTAAAACGAGTCTTTCGGATACCCCTAATATCCTTTAAATGTTGTGTGTGTGTGTGTGTGCTTTTAAAAATGCATGCTGTATCGGATGTCTACATTGTATTGAAATGTATTGAAATAGAATAGGAAGGAAGCCTTACCAATGTTGGTTCGTGTCTGTCTTCCGCAGGGGAATAGTGTTTGAGGTCGGAGTAGCGTTCGGATTGCTTCGGGGATGCGGTTATGCACGGAACGAGTTTCGGCGTGAGATTGAGTTTGTAGGCTGCGTTCGGGCGAGAGGTTCGGCGTGCGTTGTGGTGGCAGGAGTCACTCGGGCGAGTTCGGCGTGCGTTGTGGTGGCGAAGTCACTCGGGCGAGTTTCGGCGTGATTTGGGATCGTCGGTTTGACTCGGAAAGAGCGGGACAGTGGAAAGACCGAGCGAGGCCTCGGAGTACCACGAGGGGCCTCGAGTACCTCGAGAGTGCCTCGGGGCAGCGCGGGAGCGTCTCGGGAGCGCTCGGAGAGGCTTCGGAGCACCTCGAGGGGGCTCGGAAGGCCTCGGAAGGATCCGAAGGGGCGGGAATGCCTCGAAAGGTCTTAGAAGGGAGCCGAAGGCTTAGGGAGGAAGAGAGAGAAGTGGGAGGTGTGAAAAAATGAGGAGGGAAAGCCCTCTATTTATAGTAAAAATTTCGGAGCAAGAGGTCCGTACGGACCTTCTTGGTTATCGAGAATTTTGGATTTCCTCGATTTGAGGGAATGCAATGATGGAGAATATTTGGGAATGATGATGTTCCACACGAGCAATAAAATCCGTACGGACCATCTTGCATGCTGAAAGAGGTCGTACGGACCAACTCTGCATGGAAGTCATCATTTCTCAGGGATTTGAGGGAATATTGTGGACTTTAAGGGGATTTAGTAATCATTGAAACAAAAGAGGTCCGTACGGACCTTAATTGCTACGATTTCTGAAAATTCCCAAAAGGTCCTTTTTGTCCCTTTTATCCCCGAGAAGGCTCCTCCCTTGGTTTGGTTGGGGGTTTGAGAGGTTTTTGAGAGGGTTTTGAGTGAGGGAGGTCTACGAGGCTGCGTGGATGAGTCTACGCGGTGTTTCCGGGTGTTTGAAAGGGAGTGATCCAGATTGGGGTACTTACGAAGCCCCTCGGCACGACGTCAACTTATGAAAGAAGTGGGGTCGCCCAGATAAGATAAGGGTCTGTCTGGATCGCGTCTTTGGGAGAGGAAGTGGCCAGTGAGGGTCAAAGTGAGGACGTGGTGGTGTCCTTTTGGGTGACCGTTTAGGTCGATAGGTGGACCACGTGATAGGATTCCTACGTATCCTGGCGGGAATCAAGCACAGTCGTAGTTCGGGTGTGGGGTGAGTGTTACGCGAATGCGGGCGTGGTGGTGCCACCTGAGTGTTGTGTGACCGCCGAGGTCGGTGGTGAGCGTGGTGGCGTCTGGGTGGCCGTATAGGTTGATGGTAAGGGCGTGGTGGCGTCTGGGTGACCGCATGGGTCGGTGGTAAAACGTGGTGGCGTCTGGTGACGCGTAGGTCGGTGATAAGGGCGTGGTGGCGTCTGGGTGGCCGCATGGAAGTCGGTGATGAGACGATGGCGTCCGGGGGTGGCCACAGGTCGGTGGTAGGAGAACGTGGAGGCGTCGGGGTGACCGCGTAGGTCGGTGGCCAGGGCGTGGGCGTCGGGGTGGCCACGCATGTAGTCGATGGCCAGAACGTGGAGCGTCTGGGTGGCCCGCATGGAGTCGGTGGTAGAGGCGTGGAGGCGTCGGGGTGACCGCATAGGTCGGAGTAGAGCGTGGAGGCGTCGGGGGTGACCCCGCATAGGTCGGTGGTAGGGGCGTGGGCGTCGGGGTGGCCCGCATGGAGTCGGTGGTAGGGCGTGGGGCGTCGGGGTGGCCGCATGGAAGTCGGTGGTAAGGGCGTGGGCGTCCGGGGTGGCCGCGTAGAGTCGGTGGTAGAGCGTGGAGCGTCGGGGTGGCCATGGAGTCGGTGGTAGGAGCGTGGGCGTCCGGGGGGTGGCCGTATGAGTCGATGGTAAGCAGGAGCGTGGTGGCGTCTGGTGGCGTGGGCGTCCGGGGGTGACCGCATGTCGTCGGTGATAAGAGCGTGGGGCGTCAGGTGGCCGCATGAGAGTCGGTGGTAGAGCGTGGAGCGTCGGGGGTGACCGCATGGGTCGAGTGAAGCCCAGGGCGTGGTGGCGTCTGGGTGACCGCATAGGTCGGTGATAAGGGCGTGGTGGCGTCTGGGTGGCCATATAGGAAGTCGGTGATAAGGGCGTGGTGGCGTCTGGGTGGCCCGTATCGGTCGGTGATAGGGCGTGGTGGCGTCTGGTAGGCTGTATAGTCGGTGATAAGGAGCGTGGTGGCGTCACAGGGGTGGCCCCGTATAGGTCGGTGATAAGGAACGGAATGGTGGCGTCGGGGGTGACCGTATAGGTCGGTGATACCAGGACGTGGTGGCGTCGGGGTGACCGCATGGGTCGATGGTAGAGGCGTGGTGATGTCTGAGTTGGGATTTAGTTTGAGTATGAACCTAAATTGGGACCTAGTTCGGGAGTATGACCTAAGTTGGGACCTAGTTCGGGAGTATGACCTAGGGGTGGGAAGGAGCTCGGGCTTACTTTGATGGCGGTGCTTGCGTTGCCCCGTTGAAGTAGCGAGATTCGGAGCTTGTCTCGTTGCCAGGTGCTTGGCTGCCGTTAAGTGAGCAAGAGATGAACTGACTGTCTTTGAGATATGTAGTCTTGCATGACTTCCACTTTGGCTTGTTGGGAGGAGCTCGGGCTTACTTTGATGGCAGGTGCTTGCGTTGCCGTTGAGTGGGCAAAGTTCGGACTTACATCGGCTTGCCGGTGCTTGAATTGCTTTGGGGATGCGTGACCACAGTAGGGGCCCTTTTACATTGGGAAGATGACTTCGGACCTTCGGTGGTTGAGTTGTCGTTGAGCATTTGGAGGCGTCTTGTGCACTTGATATTCGTCTTTGGGAGGTATTGGCTCCTTCTTGAATTGCCGTCGGGCGTTGGTTGAATTGCCGTTGGAGTGGGCGAGGATCGGTCTTACGTTTGATGGCGGTGGTTGATTTGCCGTTGAAGTGGGCGAGTCGGTCTTGCGCTTGACGGACGAGGATTGATTTGAAGGGTTAGGGACCATTACGCACTTGGATTCTTGGAAAAGGCCTTAGGACAGCCGGGGGCAAAGATTATAAGGGCGGGGAAAGTAATTTGGCCACCCTTTGCAAAAGAGGTCCGTGCGGACCAACTTTGGTTGCAAAAGGTCGTCACGGACGGACCACCTTGGTTTACCTGGTTCCAGGTTTGACCGAGGCTTTAAATATCTGAGAGGCCCTTCCCATTCCTTCTTCCTCATTTTCCGGTTCGTGAACCGGGCGAGAGAGAGAAAAAATTCCTCCATTGTTAACCAAAATCAAAAAATTTTTGCTTGAATTTCTTGCCATGGCGAAAGGATCTCGAAGGAGTCGTCGTCCTTGATCGGGAAGTGGTTGAGCAACGGATGGAGCTTGAAAGGAATTGGACTTTCGTTCGTTCCATCTTGAAGAACCCGGATGTTTTGTATCCGAATCCGGGAGGTGCATGATCGTCGCTCTCATTGAACGTTGGAGAGGTAAGAAATACATTCCGTTTTGATTCCTGCTTTCGAATTTTTGAATGCTAGAACTAGGTTTTAGTTTTTCGCATTTTTGAATTTTTGTTATTATTTTATGCCTTTTTTGTGAAATTCTTGATGAATTGTTGAAAATGGACATGTAAAAATTGTGAGTATGTGTATTTTGTGCGAGAAATGTGTAGATTAGCTCTTATTTGTGAAAATAAAGTGCCTATCTAGTGAAATGCATGCTTTGGTGTTTTTGTACCGTATGCTATTTATGTATGTACATTATGAGAAAAATTATCGTGTAGTGATAATTTTTGTGAAAAAATGTGACACGTGCCGTGTTTTGTGACGGGTTATATGTGAAAGTGTGTGCCGTGTAGGGACGGATTTTCTTTTGAAAATGTGCTATATAGTGTGTGCCGTGTTTTTGGGTGACGGACTTTGTGGGGAAAATATGTGCAATATGTGCCGTGTTCGGGACGGACGGATTTTCTTTTGAAAATGTGGCGGGTAGGGTTTAATCCCCCCCCTTTTTTTCTTTTGAGAAAATGTGTACGGTGTGTGCCGTGTTTTTGTGACAATTTGCGTAGGGGAAAAATTATATGCATGATATATGTGAAAATTATGTGCATTGTATGTGCCGTGTTTTGTGACGGGTTACATGAAAAATTATATGTATAATGTATGTGAGTGTTTTGTGACGGGTTATATGTGCCTTTATATTAGAAATCTTGTGATTGACGTACCTTTCTTTGTGTTTACTGCGGGATGCGGGGCTTATGGCGGGAAGGCCAAGAGGATGAAGACTTCGGGGATCGCTCGAGGCATTGTTGGAGCTATGGCGGCGGATGCACGATATTTCCGTGGACGGTAGGCCGAGTCCGGGAGGCTGGTTTATGCTTGGCCTAGGTGTGTTCGTTGAGAACACAGGCGGAGTGTACGACACGAGGAAGAACAAGAGTGTCTTCCTTGGCCTTTACGAGTGCGGTGGGATACCACCCACACCTTCCATACGAGTGGGGAGAGGTGACGGTGACGCCCCGGCTTTCTTTGCGATTACGGGCTTTCCTTGAGGAGGGCGGTGCGGTGGAGAGATATGATCTCGATGATGTGTTGGCCGAGGCTGTTGGGCTTTGAGCCTCGTCCTCGCGAGGGCACAGGGCATCTTTGTATAGCGACGTGGAGGCGAAGATCACGGCCGGTATTGGGGCCTACATCCAGGTACCGGCCGGGTGCGCGGAGCGGTTGGCGCGCTCCTTTTTGTGGTATGCGGCTGTCAGAGACTTTGTTCTCGAACCACGCGACCGCGGCTCCCTTTGCTCTGTTGGAGAGCTTGATTGACTGGATAAGTGCTGCGACATTGCTTGGGGCGAGCGAGGCTTGGGCGAGCTCTACTTCTCCTTGGACCGGTTTAGCGGGGGTAGGCTTGATTCGTTGGCTGTTTGACTTTGCTTTGGAGGTATGAGTTTATTCTTTGTTTTTTTGATTTAGCAACTTGTCTTTTCTCCATTTTCTTTTGCCCGAGCCTTCTCTGTTTTTGTCACGGGTGTGGTTTTATGAGGTTTTCCGGTGCTTCCCGTGGGATAGAGATCACAGAGTACATTCTTTGCGTACCTGCTATCTTTGAAATTTGGGCTCGTACGGCGAGAAGGAGGACCGGCGGGGAAGCTCACCATCGCCCTACGGGGATGTGCGGGAGCGTTTGGAGAGGGATAGCCGTGAGGGTTTGTCTTGTTCCCGTGGGCTCGGTATGAGGGGATGAGTTTGAGGGCTCCCGAGGTGACAGCGCGGCGGAAGATCTTTGCGGGGCTTGACTTGTGATGTCATGTATACAGGGGAGCGGGTCTTACAGCGGCATGGCCGGTGTGCTTCCCGTGGCTCAGGGACCCTCCCTTTGGGATGCTTGATTCCGGGACATGGATGTGCTTGATTTCGAGAGGTACCTTGGCGGTGTCGGCGCAGGAGTTCATTTTGTATGGAGAGGAGTACGGGGCCTTCGTGAGGAGGAAGGCGAGGGCCGCCGGAGTCTTGGCCAGCGGGAGAGAGAGGCTGGCCGCGAGGCTCCCGAGAGGTTCCGATGCGGGGCCGGATTTCACGTGCGTCCGCGGGGACGGATCGAGGAGGAGGGTATGCAGCTGCCGTTCGGAGCGAGGCTCTGCTTGCATACGAAGTGGATCCCAGATAGATCGGTGAGTGTGCTTGACTCTTTTCCATCTTGGCATCTTTTACGTATTTTCTCTTTTTGTTGTTGAGTATAGCGTATTCTTTGAGCGTTTCCTTGGGCGCTTGTTGGTGCGGAGTCCCGGGGGAGAGCCTATGATATGTTGACTTCGCCGTTACGTGGCGATGCGCTCGTTCGCTAAGAAGATGGCGTCGAAGATGTCTGTGCGGTCTTCGCGTCGTGTGCCGGCGTACGAGCCTATGCCTTGAGGCATTACGTGGGCGTTCCTCCGCCTAGGCCGGCGGAGCCGCGGCGGGGAGGGACCTTTGAGGGCGGCATAGCATGGATGCGGGACGTCTTCGGGAGGCTGCGGGGCCTTCGAGGAGCGGCCCTTTTATCGGTTCATGCCTCCGCATGGCGCACGGGGTGAGGGTTCCTCGAGCCTTCTTTCTTTGATCCTTTCGCCGGATTTGATCCTTACGAGTACTTTTCGTGGGAGCCTCGGGCGGGTGCTCGGTATTCGGCGACGAGGATGTGACGGGCGAGTTATTTGGGATGCCCGACTTTTCTTTGGAGGACCTTGGCGAGGATGATGATCTTGAGGATTCGATTAGTATTCATTTGCTTTCCCTCTTTTCATATCCCTCTTTTTTTTTTTGTTTAGCAACGAGACATTTATGGGTACTGTAATAAAACACATGTATTTGCATGGCAAACGGTATTTTATTTTAAGATGTAATGTCATTTTTGTGATTCAGGGAATTGTCCTAGAAATTGTTGCTATTATTATTTTTTATTTTGTACATGCCACGTGGTGAGAGTGTGTTTGTGGGTAGTGTTTGTTTGCCGGGAATGGCTTTGGCCGGTGTTTGGGCGGTTTGGAGCAAGGTTTCTTGAGGGCAGTGGTTTTATCTTGTTTCTTTGAGGAAATGGAGTTGTTTGCAAGGAGGTCCGTACGGACATACTTAGCATGCAAAAGAGGTCCGTACGGACCAACCTTGCTTTGGGAAGGACATAAATGCTTTCGGTGCAGGTTCTTCCTCATTTCCCCATTTGCGGCCATTTTCGAGCTTTCTTCCCCATTTTCTCTAGGAACCTCCATTTTTGCCATGGATTCTTCGTACGTCCCTAGAATTTTGCCGAGGCTTTCGCGGGAGAGGCAAGCACACTTCCTTGAGCGGTTGAAAACGTGGATGCGGCGCCGTATGAGGCATCGAGACGGGCTTTCGAGGTAAGGTTTCGTCTTTGCTCGGGTTGGTCTTTTAAGGAGTTGGTTCTGATTGGGATTTGTTGCGGGTGCCGCGAAGTTGCAGGATGTTAGGAGGCACGTGTCTTGTTTCTCCTACAATGAAATGGTGCCCACTTTTGAGGATTTTCGGGCTTTGATTGGAGGGCCGGAGGTGGAGGCCATCTCGCTTCCTTTGATTGGTGGTCTTTGTGAGCGTGAAGCTTGCGAGACTTTCTTCGTACTTCGTTGGAAGAAGTGCGGGGCATGATCCTTGATTCGGGTCATATCGACATTTACGAGGCTGCGGAGCGGTTCATGGTTGATGATGAGAGTGACGTCTCTTGGGATGTATTTGCCTTGTGCGTGATGGCGGCGCTTTTACAGTCGGCTCCCTTGGCATTTGTGATGGCGCTTTGCTAGATGTGGTAGAGACCTTTGCGGAGAGTGGAGAGGATATTGTCCCGTTGGTCTTTGGGGAGACTCTTCATGGTATCGACCGTCGCGGCGGGGATCGTTTTATGAGAGAAGCCCCGCTTTGCTCACCTTGTGGCTGCGAGAGAGACTTCAGGCCATGCCCGAGGCTCCGACGTCGTTTAGCCCGTGGTCATTTGCTCAGCGACCTCTTGTGTTGGATATGGATCAGTCCGCCTGGGAGAGATGGATGGCACGGCTTGGTACGCATCAGATCCGTTGGTGGGTTCCGCACTGGAGGATTGAGACCAGGAGGATCTTGCAGGAAGGGTCCTACGTTGTCAGAGTTCCAGGTTTGTCTTGGTCCTCCTTCTATATTCCGTCGCTTGTTTCCCGGCAGTTTGGGATGAAGCAGGAGCCTTTGTTGGGCTGGGATGACCTTGCTACTGCGGAGGTAGTTCCTCTTTGTATGGCAGCTTCAGGTGCCTTCTTGTATTTTCTGAGGGTATGGAAGTATTCCGCTTTCCCTCCTGTGGTACTCCTTAGACGTCGGGAGCGTTGTATTGACGACTCAGTATCTGGCCTGGTATGAGCAGCGTGTTGGGCAGTCCCAAGTGGTCTTGGAGAGCAGGCGTGTAGCGATTCTGGGACCCGGTTGCCGTAGTAGCTATTGCCTTAGGAGTGCCGAAGCCTGGTCTGACCCTTTGGATGTGACGGGAGACACTTTGTTTGACTACGAGACTAGAGTTGACCGACTGACAGGGAGAGGTCCTCTTTTACAGACTCGCAGGGAGGAGATCCGAGCCGAAGCACGGGCGAATGAAGCCCTGAGAGCTACTGGATTGTTTGACTCTACGGGGAGGACCCCAGATCTCGGACTGAGAGACGCAGAGTTGGTTCACGTGGAGCGAAAGAAGACTCGCCGGGGACGAGGGAAGAAAGGAAAGAATGGCGAGGGGACAAGCGCAGATGGCGCGGAATGACCTCCTAGGTATCCATTCATTGCATTGCAAACACATTATTAGTTAAATGTATTAAGCTGTCTTTTAGCATGTTGTGAACTTGAGAGTAGACCGTGCTTGAACTCATCAAGAAATGTTGTAACCGTTAGTGATTTGTGATTTACTTTTAAAGCTTTGTCGAGACGCAAGATCTCTTGTTTGCCTTTGCTTCTGTTGTGCACTTTGTCGGCGTCCATCTTTGGACTTTTCTGTTGCATTTGCGGACTGAAGCAGTCTGGGCCATGACGGCAATCTCCTTTGCTGAGGCTTTGTGCTTGGCTGAGAGGTTGAATGCTCCCTTGACAAGTCGTTTTGACGGTCTTTTTCGTAGCTTCCTTGCCTCTTGTTGGCGTCGGGCTCTTGACCTCTTTTTCGCAGCTTCTGCTTGAGCTTCTTTTTTTTGTGAGCCCTTGCTCGAGCTCTCTTTTTTTTTATTTTTTTTGTGAGCCCTTGCTCGAGCTCTTTTTTTTTTGTGAGCCCTTGCTCGAGCTCTCTTTCTTTTTTTTTTATTGAAGCGCGTGAGGGCGAAGACAAGCCCCTGGCTTGGAAGCAGACATGAGTCAGTCGTTTGATGCTGAGTGACCCTCGGATGTCCTTTGATGTTGCCGCCGTCGTTTGACTTGGTCAAGGTGACTGCTGGGGCGTGTTCTTGAAAAGTGCGTAGCTTGATGGAGGTCTTGATTGACATTCAAACTTTTGACTTTTTTGTGTATTTTTAGACCGGACCAATTAAGGTTGCCTACGTTCCCCCGGACTAGAGGGCTCAGGTCTGCGTAGTTCGACACTACATGGAGTGCCAAGAGATGCACAGCTGTTCTTCTTCAGGCGAAGTATCTGCGAAGTTTGCTTCCGTTGACTGGATTCATGAAGGGATTGCCGTCTAGGTCTGTCAGCTTCATGGCGCCTCCGGAGAAGATCTTTTGAACCACGAAAGGGCCGATCCATGTGGGTTCCCATTTTCCCAGTGGGTTGGTTCGAGTGGGAGGCTTTTCTTTGAGTACAAGGTCACCTTCCCTGATGTCTCGGGATTTGACTTTCTTGTCGAAAGCTCTAGCCATCCTGCTTTGATAGGCTCGGACGTGTTCCATGGCCTTTAGTCGTCGCTCGTCTAGCAGAGCCAATTCGTCATGTCGGCTTCGGAGCCATTCGACTTCGTTGATGTCATTTTCCAGCAGCACTCGGAGTGAGGGAATTTCTAGCTCGATGGGAAGGACTGCTTCCATCCCGTATGTCAGGGCAAATGGGGTTTCTCCCGTGGCTGTTCTGACTGATGTGCGGTAGCCCCAAAGTGCAAGGTGCAGCTTCTCGGGCCAATCTCGTCCTCGGGTGGTCATTTTTCGGATGATCCGTTCGAGGGTTTTGTTTGCTGCTTCCACGGCGCCGTTTGTTTGTGGCCGGTAGGGAGAAGATTTGTGACGTGTGATCTTGAATTCAGCCAGCAGTCTGTCGAATTCCCCTTCGAAGTGTGAGCCGTTGTCTGATATGACCTCATTTGGGATGCCGTATCGGCATATGATGTTTTCCTTGAGGAAATGCGCGACCTTCTTGGAGGTGAGTACCTTGTAGGACTTGGCTTCGACCCATTTGGTGAAGTAGTCGATGGCTACTAAGATGAACTCGTGACCGTTGCTGCCTGGCGGAGCGATTTTCCCGATGACGTCAATTCCCCAAGTGGCAAAGGGCCAAGGTGTAGTCATGCAGTAGAGATCGTGGGGCGGCAGATGATTGAGGTTGGAGAACCGTTGGCACTTGTCGCAGCTTCGGACAAAGTGGATGCAATCTGCCTCCATGGAGATCCAGTAGTAGCCCATCCTGAGAATGATTTGCATCAGGGCTCTGGCGTTCATGTGGGGACCGCAAGCCCCATTGTGGACTTCGTTCATGAACTTGTTTGCTTCTTCTTGGCTGATGCAGCGTAGGAGTGGCCCATGGTAGCGTTTCTTGTATAGCATGTCCCCGAGGATGACGAAGTGAGAGGCAAGGCGTTTTAGGGCCATGATGCTCTTGGTTTTGACCCCTTCTGTGTGTGGGTCTTCCTTGTTCATGAAGGTGGTTTCCCCGTTCTTGAGGTATTGGAAGATCTGGTTATACCATGGCTCATTGACGGGCTTAGGTTCTGGTTCGATCTCACAACAGTAGGCAGGAATTTCCTTTCGTCCGACTTTGAAGGGTTTGATTGCTTTTCCTTCAGGGATTTCCACAAGGGAAGCCAAGGTGGCTAAGGCATCTGCAAACCTGTTTCGGTCTCTTGGCAAGTAATGGAAGGTGACCTCTTCGAATTGTGTGATGAGGTCCTCCATGCAGGCATGGTATTTTTGCAAGCCCGGGTCTATGGTTTTCCACTTGTTGGAGACTTGGTTGATGATCAAGGCTGAGTCCCCATAAACTTCGAGTTTCTGGACATTCCTCTCGAGTGCGGCTTGTAGTCCAGCAGCGCAGGCTTCATATTCGGCGGCATTGTTGGTTACCTCGAAATTGAGCTTTATAGCAATTGGGGTGTGCTCGTCCTTGGGATCCACCAAGAGCATACCGATGCCGTTTCCCTTTTTGTTAGCTGCTCCGTCGAAGAACAGTTGCCATCGATTTTCGCCTTCGATTGCGAAGATTCCCTCGTCTGGAAATTGTGGTTCGGGGCCTCGAGCCTCGTCGGTTGGGAAATCAGCCAGTTGTTCAGCCATGGCCCGTCCCTTGATTGACTTTTGGTTTACGTACTTGATGTCAAATTCCGCTAGGAAGAAAGACCATTTGGCGAGCCTCATTGACAGAGATGGTTTGTCGAAGAGGTACTTGACTGGGTCCATTTTGGAAACCAAGTGTACCGTGTGCGACTGCATGTAGTGCCGTAGTTTCCCGACAACCCATACCAGAGCTGCGCAGGTTTTCTCGAGGGCTGAGTAATTGAGTTCGCTGCCTTGAAACTTTCGACTGACGAAGTAGATGGCGTTTTCGACCCGTGACTCCTTCTTTTCTTGACAGAGCATGGCTCCAACTGCGGTGTCGGTCACAGTTAGGTATAGCAACAGTGGCTTTTCCTCGTGGGGAGGACAGAGAATCGGAGGACTCACAAGGTATGCTTTTATTTTTTCAAAGGCATCTTGGCATTCTGAGTTCCATTCGATGTCGGCGTTCTTCTTCATCAGCTTGAAGATTGGCTCGCACATAGAGGTCAATTGGTTGACGGTTACGATATACGTTGCGGGCGGCCCATGGCTTTTCACCGTTCCTGTCCCCGAGTTCTGCGGTGGTCTCTATTTCGAATGATAGCTTTGATCTTTTGAGGATCCAATTCCTCGATGCCTCTCTCGGTGACTATGTATCCCCCGAAAACCTTGCTCTCGGCTAACCCCGAGAATGTGCGGATTTGGCGGGGTATGAAGCCTCACTGAGTGTTTTCGGGAGGCGATTGAAGAATTTTCTCGGAGTCCGTGAGGTGTTGTCCGTCCATCCCTTTCGAAAGTGGAACGATCATGTCACTCCACGTACACTTCGATCTCTTTGTGGATCATATCGTGGAAGAGGGCGGTTCTTTGCCTGGGGGTAGGTAGCCCTTAGCCAGTTCTTTAGTCCGAACGGCATTATCGTGTGTAGCGATAGGTTCCCAAGGGGTTGTGAAAGGCTGTCTTTTCTTGGTCTTCTTCGGCTATCTTGATCTGATTGTGGCCGGCAAAACCAGGGTCCACAGAAGGACTTGACTTCGAAATTGGCTGTAGTGTCTACCAACATGTCGATGTTGGGTAGTGGAAAATCGTCCTTGGGACTTGCTTTGTTGAGATCTCGGGAAGTCCACGCATGACGAGCAGATTACTTTTCCATTGGCCTTGGTAGTAGCCCCGTGTGGATTTATACGTTGGGAGAGCCACGTGGGGTACTCGATCACCACCGATGAAGCCGACGCGGAGCATTTTTCGATCTCCTCTTTGACTTGGTAAAGACCATTACGGCTTGATTCGGCGTAGCTTTGGCTTGATGGGCTTAGCCTCGGGATCGAGGGATCCGGTGCTCTACAATGTTAGGATCTAATCCGGGCATGTCTCGGTAAGCACCGCCAAGCGAACACGTCCACGAACTCTCTTGAGCGGTACAGTCAATGCGTCTTGCTCTGTGCCGGTGAAGAAAACTTCCGATTTGCGTCTCTTTTGGCTCTTCGACGATTCCCAAATTCGCACTTTGAATTTAAAACCTCCTCGTGACTTTGGGCCCGGTTTTTCTCTCGTTGTGACAACATGCTTAAAAGATGTGCTTAATGTATTGTTCGTTTAATGTGTACGCTTCTTTATCAAGTGAATCGTTATTAACTTGTTTGTGTGTTAGTTAATTTATCGCCTTGTTAAAGATGCAATGCAGAGATACTCGGAAAGATCGAAGCATTCATTAAGAAGCATACGGGAATACATTATTGGCAATGAGTTCGTAATCTTACGCGTGAGGCCATCGGATGACTCCGAGAGACTCAAATTCAAAGCTAATGGACTAAAGGGATGAGTTTTGACACCGGACTCTAGGACTCGAGGGTGGGACCGAGTTGTTCGATCATGTCCTTTTTAGCTGGCGGCCTAGGTTAGTGAGAATGTGGCCCAAAGGTTATTGAGTGGCAAGCGTGAGCTTGATAGGAGATGGGGCTTGAAAGGCTTTATGTCACCGATTTCCCGATCATTTAACTATCACAGGAGTTATCGAAAACAAAATCGATTAGATCCGGCATCTCGATTTCTTCTTTGAAGAAGCGAGGTGGAGCGGTGGCTCCGTCCCAAGCATCGTCTGCGGAGTCTCTTGCTTTTGTCTTGGGCATTACTAGCTCGAATGTAGACTCGTCCCGTTTGTTGAAGGCGTGGAGTGTTGGGACGTGAGAGTTTTTCTCGAGTTCTTCTCGCCGAAAGAGGGAGCTTTTCCGAACCAAAATTGGCATTGTGAATAGTGGTGGTTGTGGATCCGGCCAGAGGGGCGGTGTATTGCCGAGAAATGCTCTTCGGACGAGGGATTTGGCTTGAGGCCTGCGAATCTTGCCGAGTTACTGCTGGAGCTTGTCCATGGTTGTCGGCCGGCTTTGTTTGGCGGCGATCGGCCCTCTGTTCCCTTTCTGCGGACTCTTCTTCAAAGTTGCCGACCTTCCTTGTGAAGTACTTGGGTCATGCTCGAAGGCTAGTAAGGACCCGAAGATCGGAGATTGCGTGCAAGCCTCTTTTGTTATCCGTGGAGCGTTTTCGTGCGGCTCGCTTGTCCTCCGCAATGTGTTCGGGAGTAGGAGAGTATCCCCGGCCGTGCAGGGTATTACATTCTTTTTAATATTGATGATACGGTAGGTGCCACGAGTGGCGTTTTCCCAACCGAGCCCCTGGGATGTAGTTTCCATGTGCTTTCCATCATTTTCATCGGGGGAGGGGATCTTGTCCCAAAATCAAAGGCAGGTCTATGTGGCACACTTGGGGCCTGCACAGGCTTTTCGATGGTGAACCACTACAAGGCATCATGCCCCGTAAATCATCGTCGGGTTTGATCTCTAAGACCGGGCAGCCGTTGGTGTCGGTCCTTTCGATGACTATCTTTGTCACTTAGTAGATGATGGTTATTAAGAGATCTGTTCCTTGGATGAACTTTACGCACAGTGATGGAGAGTAGATGCCACCCCATTGATACCGGATGTAGCCAAGGGCGTCCCAAAATGGCAGATGAATGTGATCGGGATGTCGATGACTTGGAAATCGCTCGGGACCATTTGTTTTCCAAACCACAGGTTCAAGCGTGGCTATTCCCAGAGTTTGGGCGGGATGTTGAGTCGTATGCCTCTGATTGCACGAGTCGAGGGTTTTAGATCGGGGCTTGCTTTGATCCACTTAGCAAATCGATCATTTTGGGTGGAAGGACGTTCGTGGATGATCCTCCGTCTACCAACACCCGTGGAGGCGACGCTCGTCCGGTTGAGCTGTTATGTAGGCAGAGGCTCGTTGTGAGCCATTAAATTTTGGAAGATCGAGCTTGCTGTGAAGGTGATGATATTCTTTGTAATTGACGTTGCCAATCATCCGTCTGGCCTTACCATCGAGTGTCATTGTGATGGGAACCATAGTGCAGGCCGGGCTTTCTTCCAACTTGAGCTTGTGCGGATAAGATGAAGTGAGTAAGGACCAGGAGCGAGATGTTAGCCCGGGAGTGCAGCTTGAGTGTGTCAAGACGGGATCTTCGGCCTTTCGGGTCCAAGGTTTCGGCTTCTTTGGCGTAGGGTCCTTTTTCGGTTCGTGGCTCGGGTATGGCTGGCCTTTTGTCCGTCAGTGGAGGATTCGGCACCGGATTTGTGGAACGTGTCGAGAACATTCACCTCTCGGACTTATGGGTTTTGCTTGTCTCTCCTATTTTACGTAGGCTGGGAGTGAGCCCGATTGGCGTAAGGCCGAGGCTGCGCATTTCAATTCGTTGGCTTTGTCATGGCCTTTCTATGAAGCATCGATAGTGGCTTCTGGAGATTCTTCTGCCAGAGACAGGTGGTTGGATTATGCGGACCTTCGGGCCTTCGGTGGCGGTGCGGGCTCGTCCCGGTGATCATGGAGCAAACATTTGCCACAGCCTTGTGCGAGTAACTGAGTCAGGGAGATTTGGCTTTGGAGTAGATGACGTAGTAGTCAAACTTTCTGAGGGTTCTCCAAGGGTTCCGCGTGTGGATCACCGGTCTCGTACCTCTTTTTCGCTTTTTGTTGAGAAGATAGCTTCTTCTTTCTCGTCGAGACGGCCCCTCGTTCATTGCATCCCCGGGAATTCCATTTCCGGCACAAGCAGCGCAACGTTGTCCCTTGGAACGTCCCACCGTTGATGTGTTCGTCTGTTCGGCGGTGAGTAAAAGGACCTCGGGGAGGCTGGATGGGGCAAGCTTTCCTCTGGAAGAGTCTTGTGGCCTTACGCTCATAACCATTGCATGGCTCGTGACGAGGGCAATACAAAGTTGACTTACTGGGAAACAATGATGAGATGTTAGAAGGCACATGGAGCTTGATAGCCGCTGGCTCGTGGAAGCCCCGAGGTAGTCAGGGTGGCTAAGGTTCCGAAGTGGTGCATGGCACCTTCGATCCGAGCTTGTTGCTTTCACCTTGACGTTTCTCAATAGCCATGAGGACCTCGCTGCAAACTTCTTCCAATGTTGGGAAATTTCTTGGGGGTAAGGTCCCGTTCTCATCGTTGTTATCCGGCCGACGCTTGGCTACATGGGAATTGACGGATCACGTCTGGTGACAGAGCTGGGAAGGAGGTGGTAGGACATCCTTGCTTTTGACACTTTGGGGAGACGGGGTTCCGAGGTACTTCCTCGACCACTCTCCTCTCGTTAGGCTGGAGGGTGATGGGCAAGGTTTAGACACTATGAATGGCCTTACGGGATAAAAGGGGAAAGCTCACGTGACATGCGGTTTCCGTTTCTTTTATTTTTGATTTTTTTTTGTTGTTTTAATTTACTTAAAACGTGTTTTCTCGTAATCCTAGGTAGGCTGGAAAAGATTGCTCTTTCTTTTCGCAACTATGCTAGATCCCGGGTCAAATGAGACCATCCGCGCGGCTATAAGCCCCTCTCGCTTTGCACCAGATTTCGACATCCCAGGGTGGACACCTAGGCGAGGGTCCAGATAGTGCAAGCGCTTTCCACCGGCCTAAAAGAAAAATCGAACTCCATGACCGAGCCTCGTCATGTCTGCTTTGATGCGTTAGCCATGTGAATAGTGAACCGAGCTCTACTAATCGAGTCAAGATCGAGGTCAAGAGTTCGGCATGACCTCTCTTTACCTTACTTGCGCAAGTGGGACTTCGTGACGTTAGGCGTTGGCCGGGTCAATATTGCCGTGGCCGACGTATCAAAGGCGTGATGACATGGTGTCATGCGAGCATGGATGTATATCCGGGACGGAACATCGTGCAGGTGTAGCTGGAAATCAAGATCGAGCCAAGATTTTAGCATGACTTTTCATCGCTTTGTTTGCGCAAGGGGATCTTGAGTTCCGAGCCTTGACTCGTAAAATGGCCGGCATGGTATATAGACTGTGTCAGGAGTATGACACGGATCGGGTAAAACCAACCGAGTCCGGATGCAGTGTGACTCAAGACTCAAACGTGCGTGGTTGACGCTCGTTAGGATTAGGGGATGCTCGGAATGATCCCGCCATGCTACCAAAGAGGCCTAGGAAGACTAAACGGTATTGCAACCGAGACCACTCCGGGTTGAGGGTTGTAGTGTGCAAAGTAGCCTGGTGGCAACGAAGCATGCTGTGAGTATGCGGTAAAATTCCAGGCAAGAAAGGCTGCGTGAAAAAGTAAAGTGTGCGGTGTAACCGAGGTGGGCAAGAATATGAAAGGCAGGGTCTCTAAAATTCTTTTCCTGAGTAAAAATAGTGTTTTTGAAGAATTTTAAATGTATGCACGAGATGTATATTAATGCATTTTTTGTATTTTTATTTTTTTGTAAAATAAAAACGAAGCACGTGCACAAACACACAATAGTTAAAGGAAGGGGTAAAATGAAAAGTTCGATTCTCATCATCGCTTTAAAAATCTTTTTGCTTTGTTTAAAAGTTTTTAAAACAAATTATTCTCAAACAGAGTCGCTAACTGAAATAGCCCGGATCCGGCAGCAGCCTCGCCCCTGGTGATCTCGGCAATCTTTCGCGTTGGAGCGGTTCGCTCGCTGCTTTGCTTTCTCGCATTTTGTAGAGTCGCCACGCCGTTTTATTGGGCCCTAAAACATTGAAAAAGGGCATCAATTTAAAAGATAATTTTAAAGCTGTTTTAGTGTGATGAGATTTTGAGTTCGGAGGTCGGATGACTCCTCGGGAAGAGAATATTAGAATATTAGAGCTCACCCGAGTCGCTCTCGCAAAAACGAGCCTTTCGGATACCCACAATATCCTTTAAATGTCAGCATGTTATGAAAGTGTGCGTGCTTTTAAAAATGCATGTCAGTATCGGATGTCTACATTGCATGCTATGTATGGAAATGTATTGAAATAGTAATGGAAGGAATCCTTACCAATGTTGGTTCTCAGGTCTCTGTCTTTCCGCCGGGGAATAGTGTCTCTGGAGGCCTGAGTATGCGTTCCGCATGGATCTGCATTTGCTTCTCGGGAGATCTTGCAGCTTGCCATCTGCTGGACAGAGTTTCGGCATGGAGTCGAGGCCAGCTGCGTGGATGCGTTCGGGCGAGAGGTTCGGCGCGCGTGGGGGATCGTCAAATTACCTTGACAGAGGTCTGGGCGTGCGCCAGGTGGCGGGAGTCAGCTCAGGCAGAGTTTCGGCGTGGCTTGGGATCGCTGGCTTCGACTCGAAAGAGCTTCGGGACACCGTGGAAAGACTGTGCAAGGCCTCTGGAGACTGCACGGGAGGGCCTCGTGAGCACCTCGAGAGTGCCTCGCGGCGCCGCGGAGCCGCTGCTGGAGCGCTCGGAGAGGCTTCCCGGAGCACCTCACAAGGGAGCTTCCTGGCGCCTCGGAAGGATCCGAAAGTGGGCCGGGATTGCCTCCAGAAGGGTCTTTAGAGGGGAGCCCGAGAAGGCCAAGGGAGGAAGAGTATAAGAGAGGGAGGTGTGTGAAAATGAGGAGGGGGAGCCCTCTATTTATAGTGCCGTATTATGCAAAGAGGTCCGTACTTGACCTCCTTGTCCGGTAATCCACAAGATTTTGGTTTTCCTCGATTTGAAAATGCTGCATGACGGAGGAATATTCTAATAGTATGGTGTTCCCCTGAGCACAAGGGGGTCCGTACGGACCACATCTTGCATTTAAAGAGGTCCGCACGGACCAACTCTGTGGAGAATCATTTTCCCGGGATTTGAGGGAATATAGTGGACTTTAAGAAGATTCAAGAATTCATTGACAACAAAGAGGTCCGTACGGACTAATATTGCTTTTCTTCCAATTTCCTCGAAAAATTCCCAAAAGGTCCTTTTGTCCCTTTTTATCCCGCAAAGGCTCCTCCCTTGGTTTGGTTGGGGGGTTTGAGAGGGTTTAGAGAGGGTTTTGAGTGAGAGGGGTCAAGCCGAGACCGTGTTGATGAGTCTCTGCGGTGTTTCCGTGTGTTTGAAAGGGTGTGATCCGTGGATTGGGGTACTTACAAAAGTATCCATCCAAGAATCAATCAATTCTTTCAAAGATTTAAGCATCAAATGTAAGGGGTTTACATTAATCCAACAAGATTTAAATGTCTCACTTGGAAGATTCGACAAAACAAACCCTCTTCAACCTTAATAGTATTCATCCAAGAATCAAAATGAGTCATTAGGATTTGCCTTACCTTCAATTTCCTAAGGTTGGTTTCGATCCTCATATCGGACATTACTCGAACGGTTATCTCGCAGGCTAGCTTGACCTATCAGCGACGTCCATGATTTCGCCTGAAAGGAATCCATCCCCCCTCGACATTCTTTTCCTCGGGCCGGGAACAAGTCCGCATCCGAACCCTTCTTCATTACTGAAGCACCACGCGATCCATGCGGTTCCGGAGTATTTGAATCGCCTTCAGATACTCATATATCCCGATATTGCGACGGCTTCAGCTTGGCACGACACATCTTCTCGGGGCTCCACGCAGCCTGCCTGACATCCATCGACCACTCCGGCCCACCACGAGCTAACGCTTCTTCATTCAAACATTGATATACGGCAATCTGAGCGATCGATACACAAATAATGCCGAATGGGCTAGAGATTAGAATGACCGAACGACACGACAAGAATCTATTTCGAAAGCTTCTGGCGGAAGCATCCTTAGCTTTATTCTATTTCTATATAATCAAAAGTTTCTTCGCTTGCCAAATACTAAACCCTAACAATGTTTCAAATACTAATCCTAAGAAGCCAGCTTCTGTGAGCCCTACCAAACCCTAATTAATAAAATGATGAATTACAAAAATAACCCTAATAAATACTTTAATAAAACCCCTCACAAAGCCGAAGCTCCCAAAGGTCTACTCAGTAGTTTTCTGATCACCGAAGCCCAAAAATGCTCGTTTTTGTCGCTGCGTACCGTTTCTGCCGGCCTTCCGCCTCGTTCCTTAGTGCTAGCCCGCTCAAGTGATGGAGAAGGCTGCTACCGCTTCCAAATTCTCACTTACCTCTACTTCTGGGTTGGGCAGCCACCCCTCGTACTCAACCTCGCATATCAAGCTGCATCACTTCCCATCCGTTGACGTGGATGGAAACAAGACTGCTGTGTGTTGGATTTAGGATCAACCAGTAGTCCAGCAAACAGAGGGTCCAAAGGGACGCCCATATGCACTCTGCGAGCGCTCAACTGAGGAAGAATCACGAGCCAAGCTGTGGCGAGGGCCGGGCGCCTCAAGATAGCCAGTGCGGCCGCCCCACTAGCGGATCGTGCCACGGTGTTTGATGCGTGGTGCTCTCTCCATAGGAACGGGGCGAGCGCCTCACGTCGACACCTATTTCCTTCATTACGCTTTGGTTGTTTCAATGCTTTTTGCTGATGTTTTCTGCACCTTTAGAACCGGGGTTATTTTGGATCTTTTTTTCTTATGTCATTTTAGTGGTTTGATGGGAGTATCTAATTTCCACTTCTGTTTTTGAGAGATTAAACTCAGTTTTGATGACCTTAGAAATTTTATAGGAAAAAGTCAAGCTTTCTTCCGAATCTGTCATATCTGTCTGCAGGCTAGTTTTCATTGGCTTTTGGCTATCATTTGGTATCAAAGCCTGGTCGTATCAATGGCCGAATCATCGTCGCGGATGTGGTGCTCGTGACTGGTCGTCGATAATTCATGGGTACGGTAGAGTCGCCACGGCCGAGCAGTGTACTCCCCTAGCGGCGGCATGAAATCCACTCTATGTAGACCTACGAGATATTGAGAATGACGAATTGCGAAACCAGATTTAGCTGTACTCCAACAAATAGATTGCTAGGTATTGGTGGGCTCCCACCGATGTGGGCTCTGTATTCGCATAATTGTCCGGGATGAAGGAGGCTTTGCGCATCGGGTCGAGCAATCCCTTCGCCGTGGTCGCTAAGGCCCGCACTGGGACACAAAAAGCCTGGGCCGATCGCTCAAGGATATCTGTCCCATAGAAGATCGACATCCCTGATTTTGAAGTTAAGTGCACACCCCCGATGAGTTCATTACTGAGCGGTAATCGGAATACTCAGTTAAGCAACGTGTGTTTTATTCGCCATGAACCTATGGATGATAGTCATATGGTTATGCTTGATTGCAATCAAATTGAAAAAGCATGCTTCTATTTGGGCGTGGAACATGTTGGAGAAGCAACGGGCAAGAGAGGGGAAATCGCAATTCAGGGCCTCGGGATAAGATAGAAAAGAAGTTGCTACTTAAGGAAATCTCATTCCCGAACACTATCGATACGAGGCCTTTCTTGATAATATCATAACTGCTGCGTGGGATAGCGACCATCGAGGAGTTCATCAACGAGTTTGATCAAGCCGTTAAGCGCGTGATGTTTTCGAAGTGAGGATAAGAAGTTGCACCGTCGTTTCGCTTGCTCGCTTGGGGGACTAAAGGCGGTTGACGTGTCGAGGTGGTTCAATCTGCACCAGTGCCTCAAAATTGGACTTATAAGGACAATGTAACAAACAAAGGAATCGTGCCGACTTGCTCCTCAAGGTTGAGAAACAATTTGGTAAGAGAAAGAAGGTGGTGAATCGTTGGCCCAACAGCAGTTTCCTTAACACCAGGGCGCTAGTAGTTCTAGCACACCCAAAGGGGTTCCACCAACTACTCCTGCGCTCGGTTACACCCACCCGGGTACCACATCGGCCAATACTAGGGGGAGCGCATCACAAGGTGCTTCAAGTGTCAAGGTATCGGGTCACCTTCAAGCCGAGTGTCCCAACAAAGCATCGTTGTCGCCTTACTCGTGGAAGAGTTACCAAGCCTATGATGAAGAAGACGAGGTGTCCGATGTCTAGTCTCGAGGTGGTTTATGAAGACAAGGGTCCGAATCTTTGGTGGTTAGATGTGCTGAGACACAACAACAAAGAGATGATGATCAAAGGGCTTTGCCATAATATCTTTTAATAATGCTAAAAGTGCACCGCAAAAGTTTGCAAGGTTAATTGATTATGGACGGTGATAGTCAGAGAATGTTGTTTCCACTACAATGGTGAGACAACCGAGGTTTGCTCTACGGTTGTACATCCACAACCATATAAGTTGAGTCTTGCTTGATCAAGTAATGAGGCTCATGCGGAATAGAAGCGTGCCTCAAAGGCAGCTGTTCTGATGCGCATAGCGTTATAGACGTCAGGTGTGATGTCAGACTCAATGGGACGCATGCCATATTTCACTGGGTATAATTTTGGCCGTGCCGTTTGACAGGATGGGTTAAGTATGATCGATTCAGAATACGTACACATTCCGCATGAATGATGTCTCTATTACTTTTTGTCCGACTGACCCGAGACAGGAGCGTGAGCATCCGCAGCGATATTAACCTACGAATGTCAGTTGCTTCACCAACTCCTAGCCGTGCAGAGTTTGACTCAAGCACAAAGAAAAGAGAAAGCAGGGGTTCTATGTTCTTGTCATGATTGAGGAGAACGAGTTCAGATGTCCACGCCCGAAGCAGAGGTACAACCATTGCTCGATGCTTACTGAGACATTCAAGCGAGACTCCCGAAGAGAGATCCTCCGAGACTTCCCCTCACGCGGGATATTCAGATCAGACGACCTTGTTCCGGTGCTTTATCCCCAACAAGGTCATGATCGGTTGAGTACCCAAGGAACATGGAAGAGTTGGAGAGAAGGAAGCTTGAAAGGGAGATTACTTCGACAACAGCAAGGCTATTAGGAAAGTATAGAGCCCAGCCGTGTGCGCTTCCGACTTCTGACGGTGCCCAAGGCCGAGGGAACATCGCGTATGTGTACGGATAGTCGGGGCGTAACTCAATAAAATCATCCCATCATACAAAGCCTCTATCTCTGGATCAATGATTTACTTGACCGCCACATGGTGCAAAGGGGGTATGCTTTCCAAGATTGATTTGCGGTTAAAAGTGGACGGCTCGTATCACTCGCATTCGTGTCGACTGGGGGATGAGTGGAAGACTGGCTTTCAAGGCTCAGATGGATTGTATGAGTGGACGGTGATGCCATTCGGGCTCTCTAATAGCTCCTAGCACGCTCATGCGACTCATAGCACAAGTTCTGGGACAAACCTTTAATTGGTACGAGGCTTGAACTTGGAGGTTGTGTTTATTTTGATGATATCTTGATTTATAGCAACTGGGTGAACAACAGCCTCGCTTACACTCGGTGACAAGCTTTTCGGCGTTCGCGTGGAGCGTAAATTAATGCTATGCTAATCGTAAGAAGTGTCACTTGACCGAGCAAGTGACATTTCTTGGGGTATGTTGTTACTAAGGAGTGGTGGCCCGAATAGATGGGATGACCCAAGGTGGAAGTATTACTAGCATGGCCTACACCTCCCGACGAACGTTCATGATGTTAGGCGATTTCATGGTTCAGGGCTTCCTTTATGTCGCCATTTCATTCATGATTCGGTCAAGAAGATATGTGCCCTCCGATTGATCGCATCAAGGGAGTGTGTTTCTGTGTGGAATAAGCAATGGAGGATGCTTTTCAGCTTTTGAAAAAGGCGGTGACACATGCACCTTTGTTCTCATTTTACCAAATTTTTGAGGAGGTTTTGAGGTTCATCGCGACGCATCCAATGTTGGTATCGGTGGAGTGTCGAGTCGAATAAGAAGCCTTGTCAGGTTCTTTAGTGAGAAGCCGAATGATGCTAAGAAGAAGTACTCCACATATGATAAGGAATTCTATGCTATTGTTCGCATCGCTAGGAGCATTGGCACATCTACTTTGTCACGGGAATTCAGGCCGTATTCTAACTACGAGGCACTCAAATACATTCAAAGGCAAGATAAGCTTAATTTAAGCATAAGATTTAAGGGCGGAGTTCATTCGTATTTTTACGTTTGTTTACGCATTACGTGTAGATAAGGCGGGAGTTCAACCGTGTGGGAACCGATGCTTTGAGCCGTCGACAGTATCCTTACTAGCTACATTGCAGTTGAGGTATGCGGGTTGTGACACTAGTTCGTGATGGTTGTATCGTGATGACCTATATTTTTTGGGGGATGTGCGTGGATAAGTGTACCGAGGCAATTTTCTCCGTAATTTCGTAGGATCCATGATGGCTATTTGTTTGCTAAAGGTAACAAGCTTTGTGTTCCTTTTTGTTCATTAAGGATCTAATCATCTCTGAGAGTTCATGAAGGGGGATTTGCCGGGCACTTCGGGCAAAGATAAACATATGGCACTCGCTGGGCGAGCGCTTTTATTGGCCAAAGTCAGGGCATGATGTTGCTCGGGTTTAGGAGAGATGTCGTGGTGTGTCATGTAGCCAAGACTCGCAAGACCAATGCAGGCCTCTACACTTTGCCGACTCCTACCGCTCCGTGGGCAGGACAATCGCCTTGGATTTTGTGTCGGGATTGCCTCGTACGCAGCGACGGTAAGATTCTATTGAATGGTGTTGGTGGATAGTTGGGATCCACAAACACAACAGATGTGCAAATCATTAATTGTCCCTTGTATTTGTAACCCAAATTTGATGTGACACATGTGGCAAGATTTGTAACTTTAAGAAGATTTTACTCTCACCTAGCATTCCCAAGTCCCCTTACTTCTTGGATCGGCACTGTCAAGTTTGAAAATAGTCACTTTTTTGTAATTAATTATTGAAAGACGGTGTCCCGTTTACAGTTCAAAATAGCTCCTATCACCCGAAAGAAATGGGCGCGCATATACAGGTTAATTATACGAATAAAAATTGTAAAATAATACTTCTTACTCTTATGTACATTTGTCCATTTACAACCTCACACCTATAGTATTTGACGCTTGCACAAGCCTTATTTATACGTATTACATTATCTCTACTCTTTTTTAAATTTACTCTTTTTACGGGTAAAAGTTCAATATTTTCATGTTATGTATGGGCGCAAAATATCACACTTCTTGTATCTCATTTGAACTTCTTCAAGCTATTAGTCATTAATACACTTCGGATGCGGAGGCGCGTACTACTCGGACATAATTTTATTATAAACAATTTCAACTGTAGCAAGCTCATTGATTCAACAAAATAAGATGTATGGGCAATGTGGTGGATACGCAATCGCAAAATAATTTTGGATTGTATTAACTAAAGTGGTATCAATAAATTTAGGTTCTATTACGAAAACAATAAAAAAATGAAATTTATGATCTTGTTTTGGCAATTGCTACTTTACCATTTTGATGGACCATTTCGGGTGGTGGAGCAACATTATTGATTTTAAAAAAATAGCACTAGCAAGATCGACTAATATCTAATAGTACAAAGGGCCAAAGAACTCCAATGTATTATTAACTTGTCCGCATGACCATGGAGACCTTCAATTATTTGGCTTTATTCAATGACATAACTTTTCGAGGATGAGCTATTCTTTGCTTTTGAAAAAAAGAGGGGAGACTGATTTGTAGATTGACATCGGTTTGCTACTATGATCTTGCCAAAGAGAGGGTCCATCGGCCACCCATATTCGGCGGTCGGTTATCTGTGCGAGGCGGTGAATAGCTGAAGAATCAACGAGAAACGCTTTCGTGGCGAGGCGGCACCTCAAGATAGGCTGAAAGCACGCCCTCACCGGCGGATCGTGTGCCACGGTTTTTGATGCGGGCGCTTCTACATGGAACGGGGCGGGTGCCTCACGTCAATTTGACGAGTTCCTAGGGTCAAAAAGTTTTGCTGTTTCCTTAATGCTTTGGCCGATGTGAATTATGCAAAACTTTGCCGGGTTATAGGTTTGGCGATCTAGAATTCTTCTTATGGATCATATTGCTAAGAAATAAGATTTGAATGGGGGAGTATTAATACTTTGTTTTGGGAGATTAAACTCAGTTGTTGATGACTTGAAATTTTATAGAAAAGCTGAAGGCTTTTCTTCCGAATCTTGGTTGTTATTCCGCTCGGCTAGTTCTCATTGGCTTTCAATCGTTAGTGTTCCTAATTGGAATCCGAGGCGGACAACATTACTATGCACAAACTGTACGAGATGCCGAGCATGGACTGTCGTTGTCCTACGTATCTCGGCCGAGCTTAAGAGGGCTCCGCGCACGTGATCACAAAATGCAGTTGGACATAAATTTTTTGCATTGAGGAGGTGATGACAATCAGAAAAAGGAAGCCTCCCCTCGTCCTCAAGGGAGAACAGTGCCAGGCATTGGAGAGGTGGGTCCATAGGAATGGGCACTTTGACTTGGGCCTTGGTCTATGCGAAGGATAGAGCCTTGAACAAGGGAGCTCTTTGGTAATGATGTGGGTAGATAGGTATTGGAGGGTTTTTGGGGGTCTTCCTGGTGACTTGATGGATTATGTTTAGGGCCCAATCCCAGGCTTGGGCCTTGCCTGAGCCCACATTCGTATCTCGGTTTATACTTTTGTTCCTCTACAGGTTTATGAAATGAAAAAGAAGAGAGTGTAAGTTTTACAATCAAATGACATTGAAGATGCCATTGAAGTTGATAGTGACATTTTTTGGAAGAAGGGAAAATGCATCTTTGTTGTTATTATACATAGATATAGTAATAGTTTTAAATCATTTATTTAAGCTACTTCATTTGCAGATGCTCTATGTTACAAGTTACGTCAAAGGTAACTAATATAAAATTATAATTTAAATATTTTAACCATGTGATGAAGAGCGAGAGCCAACAAGTTAAACAAATAAAGTTGAATCATTAATATCAAAGTATTTTCTTTATATAATGAATTTTCTATTAACATTAAAGAAAAAATTATTGTGTAAATTTTATCTTCATCTATAATTTTATCTTAGATAATTGCTTAAATTTCTAATTTTTTTATATAATTTTTTATTAATGAGTTTAACGCAATGGTGTATCACTAGTTAAAACTAATGCATTAGACATGTTTCCACTTACATGACCACCCCTAAACCCGGATTGTATCACAAGGAATTGATATTAATTTTATTTTATTTTTTAATATTTTTATATTTTTAAGTGGAAGTTCTTGACATGCATGCATAGAGGAATGTTAAGACACTTATATCCCCCACTTTATGTATTTGCTTAGGCAAATGTCCAATAACGTTAAATTATTAACGAATCATTAGAACTAAAAAAAAATCTGAGTCAAAATATTAATTGTGAACCTTATGTCTGACATTACAATCTAAGGATCCAAAGTGCTAATTAGGGTCATAAATGAGTCGAGTTTGAGTTCGAGCTACTTTAAAACTTATCGAATTCGAGTTCGATTAGTCGAGTTGGATCGAGTTTCGAGCTGATCGCGAGATTCTTAAGTCGGTATAGAGTCTAAACGAGCCGAGTTCGAATTTTAACTTTCTTGGGGGAAATTTTGTTGGACTTTAGGTATGGCTTCTCAAGAACTTAACAGAAAATCTGATGGAGAAAATAACGGAGATTGGAAAAACTGGAAACAAGTCGAGTCTTGTATTATATCTTGATAAATCTTCCGTAAGAGTTATTTGTCACAACTTTCTGCAAGATAAACGACTTAACTATTAGTTATAAGGAGCACTGTATAACTAATCTAACGAACAACAAAGGTTTTAGAACTTTGGACTTGAAAGATTGAATGCAACATAGCACGATGATTTGGGTTATGTTATTCTATCTCTCTAGAGGGTAAAGTGCTCAAAATGACTGTATGTGATAATTGAAATTCGGAGGAAGTATATAAAGAGAATCAAAGGGTTGGTGGCTTTTCCCTTGAAAAGTCACAACTTGTGCAAACCTGAGCTAACACGGTCGTGCGAGCGGCTGGCCGAGTTCATGGTTTCGCACGGTCAGTGGCGCAAGACGGTGCACGGCCGTGTCCTAGACACTTGCACGGCCGTGCTTCTTCAAGTCACACTTTCACAACAATTACTAACTTTGACCGTTAAGTTACAAAATCATTTGTCATTAATTCTCATTCACCCTAAATGGTTTTGAGATATTAAATGAGTTTAATAATCTACAACAAATGTAGAATACATTTTGTAACTAGTTCCGTTAACACATAACGAACTTCCGTTAGAAATCTAGGTCAACGTTAAGTCAAACTTAACTTTCCGTTACCCATTTCCAACAATCCCCCACATGAATGACAATTAATGCATGTATGCAAATTCGTCCAAAGTTCCGGCGAACTATTATTACATCGGGATAGATAGCTTGTGGCCTTGAATCTTCCCTAGTGAAATATTATCGGATATACTAGCCATTTGGTAGCGAGTCGCTTTGAACCGGAATTGGACTGTCGGGTGTATACCAAGACAATAATACTCACATAATAACAGCTCTAACAATTGTTGTTCTCACGTTTTGTCCATTCTTGGCCACTGGACCAGTATCTCATTCATAAGCGTTCATTTAGAGGCGGCATTATTACCTCTCACTTATATAGGTGATTCTCACTATAAGGAGTATCATGCACTACTCCACCCGTAGGTATAGAAATCATTAAAAGTTTTCTCAACTTAACCTTCCCACCGCCGCATGTGCTTGTACTTGGATGTTCTCGGGAATGAGTATTCAACATCTCCAAAGTTAATAAACCGAGTTCTTTGTTTCCAAGTAACTCTACTAGAACTTATAACTTGGTTGTCTCATTGAACCAAGCGGCCTGGGATCTCCATTTCTCAAGGTTGAGTGTCCGCTTATAAGTTCTTTTGTTGTGGGTTTTAAACCCATTCCCCTTAACGGTTTATACGGTTGATCTCTATTTATACCTTTGGTAAATGGATCCGCTAAGTTATCACATGATTTTACATAATCAATGGTGATAACGCCATTCTTGATCAAGCTGTCTAATGGTATTGTGTCTACGACGAATATGTCTAGACTTACCATTGTACATACTATTCTCATGCCCTTCCAATTGCTTGATTGACTATCACAATGGATTAGTACAAGCAGTACAGGTTTGCTTCCAACAAGGAACATCCTCCAGGGAAGTTCTTAAGCCATTCTCGCTTCTTCCCCGGCTTTATCTAACGCGATAAACTCGAGATTCCATTGTGGATCTGGCTATACACGTTTGTTTGGAGGATTTCCATGACCTTTGCTCCTCCACCTATAGTGAATACATATCCACTTGTGGATTTAGAGTCTTTAGGTGTCCGATATCCAATTGGCATCACGAGTATCCTTCTAATATTGCTGGATATTTATTGTAAAGTATCCCATGGTTTAATGTATACTTTAAAATATCTTAGTACTCTCATTAGAGCTTTCCAATGATCGGTACTAGGATTGCTTGTGAACCTACTTAGTTTGCTCACTTTGAATATGCAATGTCCGGACGAGTACAATTTGTTAAGTACATCACCAATTATTCTTGCATATTCCGGTTGAGAGCTGGTTCCCCTTTGTTCTTGGCTAAATGTAGAGCCAAGTCTACGGAGTGTCTTAGCGGAGGGTCATCAAAGACATTGAATTTCCGAAGAACATTCTCTAGGTAATGGGATTGTGAAAGAACTAATCCTTCAGATGTTCTAGAGATCTTTATCCCTAATATTACATCAGCTAACCCCATGTCTTTCATGTCAAAGTTCTTCTTTAACATGCCTTTGGTATTCATGATCAAATCATGATTACTTCCCATTATGAGCATGTCGTCTACATAAAGACAAACGATAACGAATGATTCAGATGTTCCTTTAATGTAGACACACTTGTCACATTCATTGATCTTGAATCCATTTGATAACATGGTTCTATCGAACTTCTCATGCCATTGTTTAGGTGCTTGTTTTAGTCCATACAAGGATTTTACAAGTTTACACACCTTTCTTTCTTTACCAGGAACCACGAACCCTTCGGGTTGTTCCATGTAAATTTCTTCATCAAGTTCTCCATTAAGGAAAGCGGTCTTCACATCCATTTGGTGTATCTCAAGATTATGCGGCTAGCTGCCAGTAGCTATGAGAACACGAATAGATGTGATCCTTGTGACAGGGGAGTATGTATCGAAGAAATCATATCCCTCTTTCTGTCTAAAGCCTTTGGCAACTAGCCTAGCTTTGTACTTTTCGATAGATCCATCTGCCTTATACTTCCGTTTAAGGATCCATTTGCAACCTAATGGTTTGCAACCTGGAGGGAGATCAACTAATTCCCAAGTATTGTTGAGCATTATGGATTCTATTTCACTTTGTTAATAGCTTCCTTCGAACGAACTATCCGGACCGGACAAAGCTTCTTTAACGGTTGATGGTTCGTTTTCTAACATGTAAGATAGAAAATCGTAACCAAAGGTCTTTTCCACGCTTGCCCTTTTGCTACGTCTCGGCTCTTCATCTTCTATTTGAGAAGGACCAGTTGTAGACTCATGTGTTCTTTTATTAGAACCTACATCTTTCTGTCATACTTAACCGGAAAAATGTTTTCAAAGAATACCGCATTCCTTGATTCTATAGTAGTTCCTATGTGCATATCTGGAATGTCCGATTTATGCACTATAAACCGATAGGCACTACTATTATTGGCATATCCAATAAAAACACAGTCAATGGTCTTTGGGCCAATCTTGACTTGTTTAGGCTTAGGTACTTCAACCTTGGCCAAACACCCCCACACTTTAAGGTATTTAAAACATGGCCTACGATTATGCCATAATTCATAGGGCGTCTTATCAATACCTTTCTTGGGTATTTTATTAAGAACATAATTAGAAGTGAGTATTGCTTCCCCCCACAAGTTGTCGGGGTAAGCCTGAACTTATCAAAAGCGCGTTCATCATCTCCTTGAGAGTACGGTTTTGCGTTCAAAGCAACTCCATTAGATTGAGGGGTATATGGAGCCGCTTGTTTGATGAATTATGCCGGATTCCCAACATAATCCTTCAAACGGTGCTTCATATTCTCCACCTCTATCGCTTCTAATTTTCTTAATTTTCAAGTTAAGTTGATTCTCAACTTCTTTCTTATAAGTCTCAAAAGCCCCTAAGGCTTCATCCTTACTTCTTAAGAGATAGACATAGCAATACTTAGTGCAATCATCTATAAATGTAATGAAGTACCTTTTACCTCCTCGAGTTTGCACTAGTTTTAAATCACATATGTCGGTGTGAATTAACTCGAGAGGAGTCGTGTCTCTTTGTATGGCATTAAATGGTGACTTAGTCATTTTTGCCTCAACACAAACTTCGCACCTATTAGTCGATTCGGATTTAGTCATTTGGATTAAATCTTGTCTCGCTAATTTCTTAATGGTATCGAGGTTTACATGTCCTAATCTATCATGCCATAAATTAGAACTTTCCGACAAATAAACATAAGAAACACAACTTTTATTCATCGCACTTTGGCGGATCACAGTCATTACATTCATTTTAAAAAGGCCCTCCTCGAGGTAACCCTTTCCAAGAAACAAACCATTCTTGGTTAGTACAAATTTGTCGGATTCAAATACTAGTCTAAAGCCGGCCTTACTAAGCAAAGCGCCGGACACCAAATTTTTACGGATGTACGGAACATGCAAAGCACATCCAACAAAGGTTACTTCTTTTCCGGAAGTCATCTTCAAAATCACGTTTCCAATGCCTTGAACATCGGAGGTCGCAGAATTTCCCATGTAAAGCTTTCTTCCGGAGATGGGAGTATAGGAGGAGAAACTTTCCTTGTTACCACAAATATGGCGGGTAGCACCGGTATCTATCCACCATGCTTTAGGGTTCTCCACCAAATTTGCAACGTTGGCTTCAAAGACAACCGCTGCAAAGTCTAGGTCCATATGGTCAACATTGTTCGCCTCTTTCTTCGGAGACGACAATCCCTTGACAAGTGGCCCGGTTTGCCACAATTATAGCACGACCCCTTGAACCTTTTAGAGGTCTTCTTCTTCCCTTTCTTAGCATTCCCGGCAGTTTCGGAATGCTTTCTCTTTGTGCCACTCGTGCTAGCCTCGGCGAGATTGACCTTAGCCTCCATCTTGCCTTTAGCAACTTTGGCCTCATTCATTCTATTGTTCTCCTCTATTTGAAGACGAACAACAATGTCTTCTAAGGACATCTCCTTGCGTTTATGCTTGAGATAGTTCTTGAAGTCCTTCCACGAAGGAGGCAACTTTTCAATGATAGAAGCCACCTTAAATGGATCATTCATGATCATCCCCTCGGCATCAAGCCCATGTAGAATGATTTGGAATTCATCTACTTGAGTTGTTACCGATTTGGAATCGACCATCATAAAGTCAAGATACTTACCGACGACAAATTTCTTTGACCCGGCATCCTCGATCTTGTACTTCCTTTCCAAAGTGTCCCACAACGCTTTGGCTAACTCGACTGTACTATACACATTGTATAGTGCATCGTCAAGTCCATTTAAGATATAATTCTTACAAAGAAAATTACCGTGAGACCAAGCCTCCTTTGCCATTTGCCTTTGGGGGTCCGGATCACCTTTTTCTACCGCCGGAGGATCTTCCTTTAAGAAGCGGTGCAAGCTTAGGGTGGTCAAGTAGAAGAGCATCTTCTGTTGCCATCTCTTGAAATCCACACCGGTGAATTTCGCGGGTTTCTCACCATGACTGATGTGATGAGTTGTAGGAGCGGGAGCAACATTGTTGAATGTAGTATCACCTTGTGATGGAGGCGTCACATTCCCTTGACTAGATGAAGTGGTGTCTTTCTCGTTTGCCATCTCTTGAAGAAGCGTCAAATAACTCTTACGATTGTTGGACTTTAGGTATGGCTTCTCAAGAACTTAACAGAAAATCTGATGGAGAAAATAACGGAGATTGGAAAAACTGGAAACAAGTCGAGTCTTGTATTATATACAATCTCCGTAAGAGTTATTTGTCCCGCACAGGTGCTTACGGTTGAATAACAAAACTCTCGTAAGATAAAACGACTTAACTATTAGTTATAAGGAGCACTCCAATATAACTAATCTAACGAACAACAAAGGTTTTAGAACTTTGGACTTGAAAGATTGAATGCAACAATATGCAATGATTTGGGTTATGTTATTCTATCTCTCTAGAGGGTAAAGTGCTCAAAATGACTGTATGTGATAATTGAAATTCGGAGGGGAAGTATATAAAGAGAATCAAAGGGTTTGGTGGCTTTTCCCTTGAAAAGTCACAACTTTTCGGGTATAACAGCACTTGCACGGCCGTGTCCAATGAACTGCACGGTCGTGCAAGGCAATATGCACGGTCGAGTTCATGGTTCTGCACGGTCGAGTGGCAAGGCAAGGCACGGTGCACGGCCGTGTCCTAGACACTTGCACGGCCGTGCAGAAGCTTCTTCAGCCTGCTCGTCAGCCCTTTAGCCACAACAAGTCCACACCAATTTTGGGACCAACCCAAAACACACTTTGACCCAATATTTAAGTTACAAATCATTTGTCATTAATTCTCATTCACCCTAAATGGTTTTGAGACATTAAATGAGTTTAATAATCTACAACAAATGTAGAATACATTTTGTAACTAGTTCCGTTAACACATAACGAACTTCCGTTAGAAATCTAGGTCAACGTTAAGTCAAACTTAACTTTCCGTTACCCATTTCCAACAAATTTTCCATGAAATTATAAAATAAAAAATCGAGTTATTAACGAGATATCGACTTGAGTTCTAGTTCTAGTCAATCATGAACTTATGAATTGAAAATTCGAGTTTTTACCGAGCTTAACAGCGAATTACTTTTTGTGCATAAATCCAAAAAAAGTGAGACTTATTTCTTTGTCTTTTCCCCATGCATGCAGGAATTATAAAATTAAACACGGATATTCATATATCAAGCATGTCACCACAAAGTGTGGCTATAGAAGTATATTTCACGCTACGAAAGGTGATTGGATGGGCAGCTATCTTTCCAACTACCCCATCTTTTTGGGTTAAGTGCTATCTCTAAGTTCGAACGCCTAAATTAAGGGACAAACTGTGCCCTACGTCGGATTGGCCTATTTAGCGACATAATTGGTTTAAGGGTTGAAAATCCTGCAGGGTTAGAAATAGGCATATAAATAGAGTATACCCCAAAACATATTTGTAGTTCCTTTTGTTCACCTGTTTCTCTAAATTTAGGATTTGCAAATAAATGAATTCTTTGCCAAGAATTCAGACAATAGATTAGAGATTGTAATCTGTTGATTTACAGAATATAATAATATTCTCTCCCTCTGCCCGTATACGTAGCCAAGTTGGTGAACCACGTATATATGTGTGTTGTGTGATTGTTGTTTGTTTTTTATATTATACATATACTCTGTTTTGTTATTCTGACCCATCTCGAGGCAGAGCTTCAAGCAATATTGATTGTGCTGAAACCTTCTCAAAGGTAAAGGTCTTGCCAATGTCATAGTTGAGACTGACTCCCTTTCGGCCGCAAACTTGGCCCATGGTCCGGAAAATGAAAATCACCTTTTTGCTGCTATTATGGGAGATATCCAAGCCCCCTCCGAACTATTGGATGTATCATTCAACACATCCTCAAAGAAGGAAATTTTTGTGCGAATTACCTTGCCAACCTTGGTGCTGATCAAGATCTTCCATTTATGCGTACGGAAGCACCCAACGAGGAGCTCAAAGCTCTGTTAGTCGCGGACTACATGAGGACCTCCACTCCTAGAGTTTAGTTTCATTTTTGTTTTCCTTCTATACCTTAGCCTTTGTGTAATTGAAGTCCCTCTACTTTGTTTTATTTGATATGATAAAAATACCCTTGGAAAAGGGCATGTCATGTGCACACATGTTGGAATTCCATATATGTAGTTGGATGGACCGAACTAAATGCATGTAAAAAACATAATCCCTCCCTCCATCCCTAATTAAATATCCATTTTATTTACAAAGCGGATGTTTGTGAAAGTTAAATCTGAGTTCTGAGATGCTCATTGATAGAATAGAGAGAGTAAGAGAGAGAGAGAGACGAAGTCAATCAAAGATGGAGAGAGAGAGAATTGATATTGAAAGACTTGATTGATTTTGATGTTAGAGGTACATATTTATAGGGTTACAATGAGATGATAGAATCTTCTAGATCTATACAAATATTTCTAATCTAATACAAATATTATCTTCCTAATATATATGCTTGAATATAATATAATATAATTATATTCTTAATATGCTCTTGCATTATGGACGATCCTTAGATAAGTCCAATCTTGGAGAGTGATGAGATGAGCCGGGTTTGAAAATGATGTTGTTCCCGGTCGTGTGCATGGTTGCCTGTGATGTGGTTCCTCGCGGCCGAGGTGGTGATAGGTTGGGTTTTGCCGAGGGTTTGATCATAAAGGTGTAGGGGTTTCGGCTGAAGGGTATTGCCGAGGGTTTGATAGAGATGTCGGGGTTTCGGCTGAAGGGTATTGCTGAGGGTTTTATAGAGGTGCAGGGGTTTTGGTTGAAGGGTATTTGTCGAGGTGAGTGTGAAGGAGAGGAGATTTTTGGCTGGTGGGTGTTTGCCGAAGGTGAGTTGGGGCGAGGTTTTGGTGGTGGATGGGAAAAAAAAGTTTCGTCTATGAGATTTGCCGAGGGTGTTTCAAGGAGGTGGTTAGGGTTTCGACAGTAGGGTTATGCCGATGGGGTGGAAGGGGAAGTAGGGAGTCAGCTGTGGAGAGGTGTGTGCCGAGGGTGGGGTTTTGGTGTAGAAGGGTATTGGTTTTGATGGCGGGTTTGGCAGTAGGGTTGTTTGAAGGAGATGGAGGGAGAGGGGGTGAGGGTGCGGCTGTGTAGGTGGTGATGGCGGATGTGGTAGTTAGGGTTTCTACAGTAAGGTTTTGCCGAGGAGGATGGGGTTTAGTTGATGGCAGTAGGGTTTTTGCCAAGGTTTTGAAGGAGGTGAGGCGACTTTAGAGTTTGCCGAGGTTTAGGGGCGGCTATAGGGTTTCGGCCTAAGAGGGGGTTTGAGCCGAGGGGAATAAAAAAAAGAGAGAAGAAAAAAATTAGGGTTTCGCCCTAAGGAAGGGTTTGAGCCGAGGGGAGATGGCAGGCAGTAGGGTTGTTTTTAAAGGAGGTGAAGGAGGGGGTGCATTTTTTTTTTTTAGGGTTTTGCCGGTGGTGGTTTGAAGGAAGTGAAGGGGGAGGGGGTTTGGCGGCAGACAGTGGGTTTGCCGCAGGGGTTTTGTTGCAGAAGTAAAGAAGATTAGGGTTTCGGCTAAAAGGGTTTAAGCCGAGGGTGTTTGAAGGAGAAAGGGTGGGGTTTTTGTTGGTGTTTGGCGAAAACAGTGAGGGTTTTGAGGTGGCGACTGAGATTTATTTGAGGGTGGTGTTTGGGTGGGGCGTTGTTTGTAGGAGGTGATTAGGGTGTTGGCTTTAGAGGGGTATGAGCCGAGGGTTGTTTGAAGGAGAAGGGTGGGGTTTTTGATGTTTGGCGGCGGAAGCAAGGTGGTGAGAGGGAAGGGGCGGCTTTAGGGTTTTGCCGCTAGGGTTTTGGCGGAGAGGTCCTACTATGGATCAAATTTCTCTGATACCATGATATAATAGAGAGAGAGACGAAGTCAATCAAAGATGGAGAGAGAGAATTGATATTGAAAGACTTGATTGATTTTGATGTTAGAAGTACATATTTATAGGGTTACAATGAAAGGATAGAATCTTCCTAATATATACTTGAATATAATATAATTATATTATATTCCTAATACTCATTTCTTTCAAGTCCCCGCCATTCACTTTGCTGAATGGAGAACAAAGGAAACCAAAAGGGCCAAGAAGCAGGTACACAGGGATGGGTAAATACTAAATACAGGGAACGAAAAATACAGGGAACGAAAAATTCCAACCCTGCCCTTGCCCGTCTCGTGTGTGTATACACGAGATGTTCTCCCTTATCCCGTGTGAATCTACACGAGATGTCTCGTGTACATATACACGAAATAAATGTCGTGTATATGCACACGAGATGTCTCGTGTAATTTCACACGAAATAAATGTTCTGCCTTACCTGCATTCTCGGCCTTCCTCTTTCTATTGGACGCGGTCATACGTTCACGTGCCTTAAAAAAACAAATAAGAGACAATAAATTAGCTATTTAGCATTTATAACTGAATATGAACGATGTAAAGAAAAAGAGTGGATACTGGGCACATCTCGTGTAAACTCACACGAGAAGCATCTCGTGTGAGTTTACACGAGATGAATTCATGAATTCATACGAGATGATTTATGCCATTAAAATCAACTTAAACCCAGTTCATACAAAAACTAGGAAATCAATTGAAGCAATCAAACAAAAATTAGACATTGGGTATTTAAGGAATGTAAAATTAGGTTAAAATTAGGTTTAAATCGCATTACCTTCTTTACGGGCACGGTGGTAGAAGCGGAGGCGGCGGCGATAGCAGTGGCGGTAGCGTCGGCGGCAGTTCCGGCAGGGACTGCCGGAATATTTACTCGAGCCATGGCGAATGGTGTCTTTTGTTCGTCGTACGTACTGAGAGAGAGAGAGTGAGGGAGAGGAAGAGGGAGAGTGTTGTTTGAATATGAAATGAAAAAAAAAATTATATAAATGGGTATTTTGGTAATTTTGTTGGTTTCATGTATTTTTTGTTCCATGTATTTAACCGTATCCCTGGGATGCAATATTTCCGTTAAAACTCAAAACGCTTTAGAAAATTAGACATTCATTTAGATAAATATGTTCATTTAAAGACAGATGAGTACTGACATGTCAAAAGCTATGCTGCTATATCACAAAGTACAAGGACAATTGATGTATTCCCCACTATACGAATTGACAAATTCATAACATTCTAAACCTGAGAGGGTTCGGATCTCTCCACAACCACAAGTCGATGTTTTGCTTCACTGATCATCTCCAACAATTCTGGTGCTCTATCCATAAAAGGGAGCACAAAATGAGCTATGAATTTCTTCTCGGACATAATATATGCGTACATGCTAGCCTTAACAGTTAAAAGATTGTCTCTTTTCAGAACCTTAAGAACTTGTATCCTTGGTTTGATTGTGCGCTCAATGCTGTAAATAAGAACTTGTGGATTGTCAACGATAAATGAGATATCGTACAGCCCCGAGCCAAGCAGAATCTCTGTCATTTCTTTGATTTTCCTCTCGGATACTGCAAATGCAAAAGGCACCCTTTTGAAAGTCGACATGATATCACATTCAGATAACCCTATGCTACGGAAGAGATCCAATTTACGTTCCCAATTCTCAGTTTTCATGCTTCTGAGAGTGCGTATACCGTAAATAAACATCTTGGATTCCCTACTAACGCCCATTTCTTCTACTTTCTTGGCAGTTTCCTTGAAAGTATCAGGTTTGATGACCATGAACCTTGGACAGAGAGATACAAGAGATATGATTTGCGAAGAGCTGATTCCTCAGCTTTGCAAGAACTCTACGTTTGGCAGCAAAGATTTGTCTAAATCACGATGTAGGATCTGCTTAAAACATCTGTTGACAACAGAAACACTCAAACTGGAACCCAAAACTTTATGCAACACCAAAAGTGATCGTTTAAGATGATCATTTGTATCGTCTCTATTATGTTTCAGAATCCGCGGGTCAGATGAAATGATTTTGGCAATCTCAGTAGGAGAGAAACCCGTGTCTTGGAATATCTTGATTTTAGGCTTTATGGTGCTTTTAGGTTCGAAACACAGAATTTTGGGCAGGCTTTGAACAACTTGCTCAAGTTGGGTCTTTGAGAAGCCATTCCCATTCAAGAATGATAGTACAGAATCAGTCTTTTCCGGGTGTTGAAGATGAGGCAGAAATGAAGAGACTTTGGAAGCTGATTCTGGATAATATCATCTTTGATAAAAGCAATGAAAAAACTCATATTCATTGATCAAAGGTTACTGGTTACATGATGAATTACAGAGAGAGAAAACTGAGAGCATAACAACTATTCTAACCAACTCTCTTAAACTGACTTAACAAGTTTGTTAAGTACTCAGCTCAGACATCTAAACTACCCTACAACTTTATTCTATTTACAAATATGCCACTAACTGACTAACAGAATTCAGTTCCAAACAATGCTGTTATGTGCAGCAACCTTGGTTAAGCATAGAAGCACATCGTGATTGATCTCATTCTTCTGCTGCTTAGTAACCAAGTTGACTTTAGCAATATGAGCATCATCAGCATCACTATCTTTAACACCCCCCCCCCCCCACAAGTTGAGGGTGAAAAAGGATTTGTAACCCCCAACTTGCTAAGAAAATACCAATGAAGAACCTTACTAAGAGATTTAGTAAGAATATCAGCAAGTTGGAGTTTTGTGGAAATATACGAAGGGAGAATGAGACCAGATTGAACCTTCTCTCTCACAAAGTGACAATCCAGTTCAATATGCTTGGTCCTAGCATGATAGACTGGATTTGAAGCAATGGCAATGGCAGCTGCACTATCACAATGGACTGTGACTGGCAAAGAAATATGCATGCCAAGATCAACAAGTAAATTATGAAGCCAAAGAATCTCACATGTCACAGAAGCAAGGGCCAAGGGCCCTGTACTCAGCTTCAGCAGAGGATCTTGCCACCACTGTTTGTTTCTTGGACTGCCAAGAGATAAGAGAAGAGCCCAAGAACAAACAAAACCCAGTAACAGATTTTCTATTGTTAGGATCACCTGCCCAATCACTGTCACAATAGGCCCTTAAACACAAATCATTATTGGCAGGGAAGTAAAGACCTTGGCCTGGAAAAGCTTTGACATATCTGAGAACTCTAAGGAGAGCCTGCATGTGAGTATCTCTAGGAGTATGAACAAATTGACTAAGAAGATGTGCAGCAAATGAGAGATCAGGTCTTGTGACTGTTAAGTAAATGAGCTTGCCCACCATCTGTCTATATGGACTAGGATCAACAAGTAAAGTCCCTTGATCAATAAAAAGCTTGTCATTAGGATCTAAAGGGATAGTGAGTGGTTTAGCATGCAAAAGGCCAGCACTTTCAACCAAATCCAAGGCATACTTCCTTTGGTTAATGTGAATACCATCAGAAGATCTGAATATCTCCAACCCCAAATAATACTTGATAACCCCCAAATCCTTAATGCTGAATTGATCATGCAAATACTTCTTGAGAGAAGAGATAACCTGGATATTGTTACCAGTGACCAATATATCATCTACATAGACCAGAACAATGGTGAAGGAAGAAGAAGATCTAAGAGTAAACATGGAATAATCTGAGTGTGATTGAACATAACCAAGATGTAGTAAGGCCTTAGTTAGCTTGGCAAACCATTGCCTTGAAGCTTGTTTTAAACCATATAAGGATTTATGCAACTTGCATACCAAATCCTTACCCAAATTATGAACATAGGATCTCCATGAACACCTCCTCATCCAATGTACCATGAAGAAATGCATTATTAACATCAAGTTGAAAAATATCCCACTTCCTCACAACAGCTAAGGCCAATAAAGATCTGACAGTAACCATCTTTACAACAGGGGCAAAAGTCTATGAATAATCAATCCCCTCATGTTGTGTGTAGCCTTTAGCAACTAGTCTAGCTTTGAATCTTTCAATGCTACCATCAGACAAATACTTGATCTTATAAACCCATTTACAACCAACAGGGACTTTTCCTTGAGGTAGAGGAACAACTGACCAAGTATGATTACTTTCAAGGGCCATAAGTTCCTTCTGCATAGCATCAATCCATCTAGAATCCTTCACAACTTGGGCATAAGATTTAGGTTCCACAATACCATCCAATGCATTAATAAAATGACAAGAACCAGGAGAAAATTGATGATAGGAAACAAAGTTGGAAGGATCATATTTTGACACAGAGGAGACAACATAATCATTGAGCTTGGAAGGTAATGACCTGATTCTAGAAGAATGTCTGAGAGGAATTGGAACAGGAATGGGAGTAGCTTGAACCACTAGAATAGAACCACTTTGAGAAGTAGGAAGAGAAGGAACAGAAGAAGAAGTATCATGAGAAATGGGAAGAATATGAGGTGGTTTATCATCAACAGGCCATGGTAAACCAGAAGGAATAATGGAAGAGCTGAAATCAGAAGTTGTGGGAGAAGAAAAAGGAAAAATATGCTCATGAAACACCACATGCCTTGAAACAAATATCTGTTTAGAGTCAAGATTATAGAGTGTGTAACCCTTCTGGCCAAAAGGATATCCTAAGAACAAACATTTGATTGCTCTGGGTTCAAATTTATCAGAAGAATGAACTGAAGCAAAGCATAGACAACCAAAGGATTTCAAATGAGAGTAATCAGGAGGTTTGTTGTATAAGAGCTCAAATGGGGTCTTAAAGTTAGTAGCACTGGTGGGAACTCTATTAATGAGATATGTGGCTGCAAGAAGAGAATAACCCCAAAAATGAATAGGAAGATGAGCTTGAAATCTAAGAGCTCTAGCTACATTTAAGAGATGTTGGTGTTTCCTTTCAACTACACCATTTTGTTGTGGAGTGTTAACACATGAACTAAAATGTATGACCCCTAAATTGGCAAGAAATGGTCTCACATCCTTATTAAAAAAACTCAGTCCCATGGTCAGTTCTTACAGATTTGATATGAAGGTTAAACTGAGTAAGAACAAAGCTGAAGAAAGATTTAAGAATAGAAAAGACATGCTGCTTGGAAGGCATCAAATATGTCCATATGCTTCTTGTATAATCATCAACAATGGTCAAGAAAAATCTGCAACCATTCATGGTAGTAACCCTATAAGGACCCCACAAATCAATATATGAACAAGATCAAATGGAAGAGATGTTTTGATAGAACTAACAGGAAATGGAAGATTATGTTGCTTTGCTAAAGGACATACAGGACATGACATAATCTCTTGTTTACAACTGAAATCAACAGAAGAAGAAAAACAAGGAATTTTAGACATTGTATCAAATGAGCAATGGCCCAATCTCTGGTGCTATAGATGAGAAGTAGAAGGTAGAACAGAAGTATGATGGGCAGCAGCAATGTTGACAGCAGAATGAGCAGGAAGAGCATGAAGAATGTAAAGTCCATTATGTATTTCCCCGAAAGCTGTGACCTTCATCAATTGTAGGTCCTGGAAAATGCATTTGGACTTAGTGAAAGATACTTGATATGAAGAATGGGATGTCAATTTTGAGACAGAAAGAAGATTGAAAGCAAAATTGGGAACAAACAACACATGATGTAATGTCAGAAAATTATTGATATAGGCAGAACCAGATTTATGAACTGTGACAAAAGTACCATTAGGAAGAGATATATGAATGGGAGTGGGAATATCTATGATGGAATGCATTAGAGACAAAGAGATACAAATATGGTCTGTGGCTCCTGAATCCACTACCCAAGTGTGATCAACATAAAATGATGCAGCAATAACAGGTTGACCAAAAGAAGATGTGATCATACCTGTAGAATGTATCATACTACCAGAAATATGATCTTCTGGTGTATCCTTCCCTTTCATGAGAACCATCAATTGATTGACTTGATTCTGAAGTTGCTCAAACTCGGAGAATGGAATAGGACCTTTGCCATTGTCCACTTGCATAGCTTGCATAGCTTTAGAACCCAGTACCAATACCAGAACTAGCAGAACCATTAGACCAACCAGTAGGCTTCATATGATCCTGTCCCCTCTGAAATTTGCCCTTGGTCAAAGCAGGATGACCAGGAGGGAAGCCATTAAGCTTGTAACATTCAGACCTGACATGACCTTCCTTATTGCAGTAATTGCAAATGATTCCCTTCTTGAAAAGAGGCTTGGAAAACCAGATTTAGAAGCAGAACCAGAATGATAAGTGGTAGCATTAGCAACAAAAGGATATGCAGAGGAAGATTGAACAGGTGCAGCCATTGTTACTTGATCTGGTATATAACCATGTCTCAAGGATTCCTCTTGCCTAACCATATTATAAGCCTCATCTATGGTAGGGAGAGGTTTCATCCTCAAAATCTGACCTCTGACATTTAGAAAACTCTCATGAAGCCCCATCAAAAATTGCATGAGTTTCATTCTCTGCTCTCTCTCAACTTGAGCCTTAGAAGCTCCACAAGTACAAACATGGCATGAACAAGTAGAAATAATATCCAAGGCTAAACTCTCATCCCAAAGTCCTTTGAGTTTATGATAATAGGCTTCAACAGTGCTCTGATTTTGTTCCAAGGAATGAAGATCTTTTTATAATTGAAAAATTCTATGGCCATCAATACTAGCAAATCGTTGATTCAATTCAGACCAAACAGTTGAAGCAGAGGTTACAAAGCTGAAATTACCCGGTTCCGGCTCGCGCGCGGGTCCCGGCATCTCGCATTTGTCGCTTTTGGAAGTTGCCCGGATCCGAGAGGCAGCGCAATCGCGCCCCGGCATCTGGCTATTTCGTTTGCGTTGCGTTGTGTCGGTGGAGGTGTCTCGCTGTGTTTTTGCTTGTAGAGTCGCCACGCCGTTTTGATTAAGCCCAAAATATTGAGAAAAGGCATCAGTTTAAAAATAAACTGTTTTTGTGTGATGAGATTTTGAGTTCGGAGGTCAGGTTACTCCTCGGGAAGAGAATTTTAGAATCTTAGAGCTCACCCGAGTAGCCTCGTAAAAACGAGTCTTTCGATACCCCTTCTTTCTTTAAATGTTGTGTGTGTGTGTGTGCTTTTAAAAATGCATGCTGTGTCGGATGTCTGAATTGTACACTGCTTATTGAAATGTATTGAAATAGTGTAGGAAGGAAGCCTTACCAATATTGGTTCGTGTCTGTCTTTCGCGGGGGAATAGTGTTTGAGGATGGAATAGTATTTCGAGACGGACCGGGATTGTTTCGGGATGTGCCGGTTGTCTGCGGACAGAGCTTCGGTGTGTCTCGGGATTGTCAAGTGTGCACTCGGGAAGAGTTTCGGCGTGTGTTGGGATCGCAGGGATCTTTGACTGGATTCGGGAGGTTCGGCGTGCGTCAGAATCGTCGGTTGGATTCGGGCAGAGGTTCGGCGTGCATTGGAATCGTCGGTTTGATTTGGGCAGAGGTTCGGCGTGCGTCAGAATCGTCGGTTTGATTCGGGCAGAGGTTCGGCGTGCCTCGGAATCGTCGGGTTGGCTCGAAAAGGGCCGGGACGCCTCGGGAAAGACCAGGCAAGGCCTCGGAGTACCACGAGGGGCTTCAGAGTACCTCGAGAGTGCCTCAGGGCAGTGAGGGAGCGTCTCGGGAGCGTTCGATAGGGCTTCGGAGCACCGAGAGGGAGCTCGGAAGGCCCCGGAGGGAACCGAAAGGGACCGGGAGTGCCCCGAGGGGTCTTAGAGAGGGAGCCTGAAGGCTTAGGGAGAGAAGAGAAGAGGGAGGTCTGAAAATTTCGAGAGGGGGAGCCCTCTATTTATAGTACTCAGAAATGTGCAATAAGGTCCGTACGGACCTTGCAGGTAATCCAGAATTTTGGTTTTCCTCGATTTGCGGGAATCTCGTGGACTTTAAGCGGATTTTGTAATAATTATGTCTACGAACAAAAAGGTCCGTACGGACTTCCATGCTTTTCCACATTTTGTAATTGTGATGGCAAGCTAGTTCTCGTCGAGAGCTTTCCAACCATATATGGCACGTCTCAATCGGAGTTCGTATGAAGGAGTTATGACCTCCGGAAGTTTGCCCCTGGTTTTATCGTATGCTGGGATGGAAAGCGATCCAGATTGGGGTACTTACAGAAGCCCCTCGGCGACGTCACTTATGGAGTAAGTGGGGTCGTCGATAAGATAAGGATCCTGATCTGGATCGCGTGCTGAGAGAGGATGTGACCGTGTAGGCCAGTTTGTGAGGACGTGTCAGCGTCTTTTTGTGTGACCGTTTTAGGTCAGTTGGCTGGACCCTGTGATAGGATTCCTACGTATCCCTAAGCGGGAATCAAGCCTGATCGTAGTTCGGGTGTGGGGTGAGTGTTTTAGTGCACGAGGACGTGTGATATCCTCTGGGTGACCGTTTAGGTCGGTTGGCTGGACCCTGTGATAGGATTCCTACGTATTCCTAACGGGAATCAAGCCTGATCATAGTTCAGAGGTCGTGTAATCGTGCGTGTATGCGGGCGTGGTGGTGCCCTGAGGTGATGTGACCTCTAAGGTCGACTGTGAGGACGTGGTGATGTCCTAAGGTGACCGTTTAGGTCGGTTGGCTGGACCCTGTGATAGGATTCCTACGTATCCCGAGTGGGAATCAAGCCTGATCGTAGTTCGCGTGTGAGGTGATCTTACGAGAAGGTGGGTAATTTCCCGAAAAGGTGGGTAATCTCACGAAAAGATGGGTAATCTCACTAAAAGATGGGTAATCTCACTAGAAGATGGGTAATCTCACTAAAAGATGGGTAATCTCACTAGAAGATGGGTAATCGCACTAAAAGATGGGTTAATCTTATGATAAGATGGATAATCTCACTAAAAGATGGGTAATCTCACTAAAAGATGGGTAATCTCACTAGAAGATAGGTAATCTCACTAAAAGATGGGTTAATCTTACGAGAAGATGGGTAATCTCACTAAAAGATGGGTAATCTCACGAAAAGATGGGTTGTGATGTAGGAGGACGTGTCACGTCCTAAGATGATGTTTTTGGGAGGTTTATACGGTCTTCCAGACCGAGTAATTTAAAGCCTTCCGGGCTACAGATAATGCTGGGGGAGGTTTATACGGTCTTCCGGACCGAGTGGTTTAAAGCCTTCCGGGCTGGAAATAGTGACGGGGGAGGTTTATACGGTCTTCCGGACCGAGTGGTTTAAAGCCTTCCGGGCTGGAAATAGTGATGGGGGAGGTTTATACGGTCTTCCGGATCGAGTGGTTTAAAGCCTTCCGGGCTGCCTGTGGTGATGTAGTGAGGTTTATACGGTCTTCCGGACCGAGTGATTTAAAGTCTTCCGGGCTGCGGATAGTGATTTGGGAGGTTTATATGGTCTTCCGGACCGAGTGGTTTAAAGCCTTTCGGGCTGTGGATAATGCTGGTGATGGTGAAATTGTGAGTGTGGAGGTGTTTGCGCCTTGGGATTCACGTTTTGAAGGCATTTGTGCCTTGGGGTTCGGGCTTATGATGACGGCCGGAAAAGGCGAGGAGTATCTAAGTGGAGTTTCTTTGAAGGTGTCTATACTCTAAGTGAGACTGTTTAGGGGTATCTACCCTATGTGAGACTGTTTGGGGGTGTATACCCTAAGTTGAGAGATGGCTAATCTTACGAAAAGATTGGTAATCTTACTAAAGATAGCTAATCTTACAAAAAGATGGGTAATATTACTAAAAGATATGCTAATCTTTCGAAAAGATGGGTAATCTTTCTAAAAGATATCTACCCTATGTGAAGGATGACCAATCTGACCAAAAGATCGGTAATCTTACTAAAAGATACGAGATATCTATCAGGGAGACAGGGGGTGTATCTCACTACGAGGTAACAGAGGAAATGTTTAAAGACATAAGTATGATTTTTTTTCTTACCTTTGTTGTGTTTACCTGCAGGAGGAAGGGCCTTTGTGAGGAGGAAGTTGAGGACGTAGTATGCCTCTGACGGAGATAATGAGGAAGTGGGGCGCCTCTGACCGAGATAGTGAGGATGTGGTGCCGCCTCTGGCTGAGATGATGAAGTGTTTGAGGACGTGTGGCGCCTCTGACCGAGTTGTTGAAATGTTGAGGGAGAGGTAGCGCCTCTGTCTGAACTTGCGATGAGGGAGAGGTTATGCCTCCATCTGAACTTGCGGTGAGGGCGAGGTTACGCCTCGGTCTGAACTTGCAGTGAAATGTTTGAGGCCGTGGGGCGCCTCTGACTGAGATGATGAGGACTTGGGATGCCTCAGGTGCTGGACAAGGAGAGGAGGGATGGCTCGTCTTCTTTTTTTCTTCTTCGTTCTGACTTCTGCGGACGTCTTGGAGTATCCGGTCGAGGAAGGTGCTGAGTTCACCGAGGATGATGAGGTGGCTGGCGGAGGCGCCGAGATGCCGGATTTCTCGCTTGTGGAGGATGATGATGATGAGTCGGATTAGGGCTCTTTTACTTTCCCTCTTTCCGTTGTTTTTTTTTGTAGAGCAACATACATTTTGTACCTGTAATAAAACACTTGTATTTGCACAGCAAAGTATTTTATTTTAAGATGTAATGATGTATTTGTGATTCCCGGGATTGACCTAGGAATTTGTGCTAGCTTATTATTATTTTTGTGCATGTCGCATGAGCTGGAAATGCATTTGTGGTTAGTGGAGGCTGAGGCAGCTTTGGCAGGTTTTCTGAGCAGTTGGGGGATGAAGCAGCTTTGACAGTTTCATGAGCGGCGGCGGGAGTGATGTCTCCAGGGACGCGTTCGCTTTGTGCTTGACAGCTACTCTTTTTGGAGTTAGCTACCTCAGGATATGTGATGGTGCTTTGTTGGATGTGGCAGTCCATTATCGGGCTGGTGAGGACATCGTTCCCTTAGTTTCGGGGGAGACTTTCCACGGCAAAGATCGCTTGGAGATGGGGGATCGGTTCATGCATGGGGGAAGCTCCTGCTTTTCTTGCATTATGGTGGCGAGAGAGAGAGATTTTCAAGCTACGACAGTGCCTCTGACATCCTTCAGTCTGTGGACGTTTGCTCGGCAACCTCTTGTATTGGATATGGATCAGTCCGCCTGGGAGAGATGGATGGCACAGCTTGGTACGCATCAGATTCGCTGGTGGGTTCCGCATTGGGGGATCGAGACTAGGAGGGCCTTTCAGGAAGGTTCCTATGTTGTCAGAGTTCCGTGTTTGTCTTGGTCCTCTTTCTATGTTCCATCGCTTGTTTCCAGGTAGTTCGGGACGAGGCAGGAGCCTTTGCTGAGCTGGGAAGGCATTTCCACTATGAAGGTAGCCTCCTTTTGCATGACAGATCCAGATGCCTTTTCGTATTTTCTGAGGGTATGGAAGTATTCCGCTTTCCCTCCTGTGGTGCTCCTTCGACGTCGGGAGAGTATTTATGTTGACCACCGAGTACCTGGATGAGCAGCATGTCGGGCAGTCCCAAGTAGTTTTGGGGAGCAGGCGCGAGGCGATTTCGAGGCAAGATTGTCTTCTCAGCTATAGCCTTAGGAGTGCAGAAGCCTGGTCTAACCCTCAGGATGTCATGGGAGACGCTTTGTTTGACTACGGGACTCGAGTTGACAGACTTGCGGGGAGAGGTCCTCTTTTGCATACTCGTAGGGAGGAGATCCGAGTCGAGGCATGGGCGAACGATGCTCTGAGAGAGACTGGTTTGTTTGACACACCGAGGAGTACTCTTGATCTCGGAATGAGGGAGACAGAACTCGCTCATTTGGAATGAAAGAAGACTTGTTGGGGACGAGAGAAGGAAGGAAAGAGTGACGAAGGGCCAATCGCGAGTAGCATGGAATGACCTTCTGAAACACTGAGTATCCATTCATTTTCATTGCAGACACATTGTTTGTTAAATGTTTTAAGTTGTCTTTTAGCATGTTGTGAATCGAGAGTAGACCGTGCTTGAACTCATCAAAAAGTGTTTTAACTGTGATGATTTGTGATTTACTTTTAAAGCTTTGTCGAGATTCAAAATCTCTTGCTTGCTTCTTGTCTGAGCCTTGGCGGCGTCAATTTTTGGAATTTTGTGTATTCCTTAGACCGAACCAATGAAGGCTGCCTACGTTCCCCTCGGACTGAGAGGCTCAGGTCTACGTAGTTCAACCCTCTTTTGTGGGAGAAATGACTCGTAATGTACACTTACAAGGGCATATTTATTTTTGAAAAGGTGGAAACGGGTCCCCTTTTGTGTGAATGCCTTATTTGATGTAGGCACAAAAGAAATGCTTTTGGGTTTGACTCTTTTGAGAGAGTATGAGTACTGAAAAGCTTGTAAAAGTGTATGGAAGCCCTTGCTGACAGAAAATCAGTGTTTAGCTCTATTGTCCTATTTTGTAGAAAAAGAAGACTTGTCGAGACATTTGAAAACTTGATTTGTTCAAAATGATCACTTGTTTGCTTAAAACCCTTTGTTGATGTTCGGGTTATTCAACAATTAAACCTGATATGCTTTGATTAATCACGAGGAGAAAGTCAACCGGTATCAAGGATCGAGTTGGTCTGGTGTGAAAGAAGGTTTGTGTATAGGAGAGGTCATTGATGAGACCGGGTTTGTGGATTTGTATGTGTTTATGACCGGACCATTTCTGGTTGCCTACGTTCCCCTTGAGGGGCTCAGGTCGACGTAGTTCGGGTTTGAACTGTGTTTGGCTTTGGGGCCAGGGCATGAAAATTCGTGTGGCCTTTGGCGAAAATGCTCGGAAGGTTGAATGATGAGGCACGAGCCTTGAGGTGATTCCTTGACAAGTCGTATTTGACGGCAGTTTCAATGAATCCATTGCTTCTTGATCGCTGGCACTGGGTCTTTGACCTCATTTTTTTTTTGTGAAACTTCTGTTTGAGCTCTTTTTTTTGTAGCTTCTGCTTGAGCTTTTTTTTTTTAAGCATGTGAGGGCGAAGGCAAACCCCGGCTTGAACTTTCTTGATGCGCACGAGGGCGAAGGCAAGCCCCTAGATTGTTTTCGACATGTGGTCAATCTTTTAATGTTGAGTGATCGTTTGTTGTCCTTTGATGTTGCCGCCGTCGTTGACTTGGTCAAGGTGATGGTAGGGACTTGTTTTGGATAGTGTAGGGCTTGATGGAGGCCTTTGTCTGGGGTATGGTAAGGTGTATGGGGAGCTATCGATTGACTTTCTCACACCAATTAATCAAAGCATTAATCATTTGTGGAATTACTTGTTGAGCAATGCAAGTGATCACATAGAACAAAACCATTTCATGTAATGTAATGTGGCGTGCAAAATAATGTCTCAAGTCTAGCAAGAAAAGAAAGAAGACTTATGTATGGAAAATTGAAAACTTAATTACAATGTCCGAGGAGGACTTGAGAAAAGTACTAGAACCTACGAGGTTGACTGTACGATTTTTTTGTATTTTTTTTTAGAGTGTAGGAGGAGGAGAAGAAGACTCGATATTCTTTGGGTGAAGTATCAACGAAGAATTTTCCGATTTGCGTCTCTGTGGGCTCTTCAGCAGTTCCCCAAATTCATTTTGGTTAGAACCTTCTCGGCAGCTTGGGTCCGATTTTACTCTCGTTTGACAACATGCTTAAAGATTTGTTTAATGCATTGTTCATTAATGTGTCTGCATCCTTATCAAGTGAATCATTATTAACTGTTTTGATTAGTTAATTTATCATTTGTTAAAGTGGCAATGAGGGGATACTCAGAAAGGTCAGACTTTTATTCGAAGCATAAAGAAGCGCGATTTTTGTTACAAACGCATAATCTTCGGGCGTAAAGCCGTCAGACGACTCGAGAGACTTAAACTTTAAATACGGCAGACTCGGGGTCTTTTATTTTAGAAGCTAGACTCAAGGAGACTGGGGTTAGACCAAGCTTCTGGACCATTTCTTCTTTGCTGGCTGTGGGTCATGAGAAGGTAACCCAGTTCCTCAATGGCATTTTTGACGCGCTTGAGAAGGTCGAAAGGCTTCTCACTGCTGCTTTCCCCAATTGTTTCTAGGGAATTGATTTCCGACTGTGTTGGGACCGCGTGGGCATTCCAACTTTCCTTCTTCAATCAGCCCCTGGATTGCTTTCCTCAAAACTGTGCAGTTGTCGATTGTATGACCGTGGTATTTGTGAAAAGCACACCGCTTGGTTACATCCCAGTTGGCATTGGGGAATTTGGGCTGGTAATTTTCCATAGGTTTGAGGAGACCTTGCTTCACTACACGATCGAATACCTCGCTCAAGGGAATCCCAAAATCATCATAGTGTTGTCGTTGTCTCGGGGGACCACCGTTTCTTTGTAGTGCTCCATTCTGAATATAATGGACTGCTCCGACAACCTCCCTCCCTCTGCTTGGGGCAGATATTGGATTGGGCGGGGCGGGACTGACTACCATTTTTTGCATGCTCAGTGTTTTCTCAAACTTGGTCCCAGCGTTGACCATGGCACGAAGATCGGGATAAAAGTGGTGACTGATCAGGGCCCTCAGGGATGGTTTGAGGCAGGAATGGAAGATGTCCATTTGCGCTTCTTTGGAAAGCGGATCCATTATCTCGCTAAGCTTCCAGTTCCATCTTTTGTAGAACTCGCCTACTGGTTCGTCATCATTTTGTTCGGTGGCTTGCAGATCGTGGCGGTTTGTTTTCCACTCAAGATTGGCGCGGTACTTCTCTAGGAAGATCTCGCTGATTTGGTCCCACGTGGAGCGGTTTTCTGCCTTTACGTTGAGGAACCACCTTAGCGCTGTGGATTTGAGAGAATGCTGGAAGTGATCCGCCATTTGTTGAGGGGTTGCCCCTTTGGCTCTCATACCCAAGACATATGTGTCAATGTGGGTTTTTGGGCATTCTGTCCCGTCAAACTTTTCCATTTCCGGCATCCTCAATTTCGGAGGGAGTGGGACCACCTTGTTTGGATCAGTGGGCAGGAGGGAGTCCTTTCGAGAACTAGCTAGCTTGCCTTGCATGTCCTTCATTTGCTCGATCAGCCAAGCCATGTGGGGATCGGCAGGTTGAGGCGGGTTGCCGTTTTCGGGGATGGAAACCGAAGATGGAGGTGGATTGGCTGATGGGATCGCCATTCGGGAGTCTTGGGGAGGTAGTTGAGTGTATACCATCCCGTACCCTGGGTTGTTGAAATTGGGGGCGTGATTGCCCGGGCCGCTAAGTGTTATGTTTGGGAATTGGGGAAATGTTTCATTAGCCCCAAGTGGTAGACCAGCGGGTGGTAGGTTTGAGATGTCGGGATATCCGCTTGGGATACCTGTCCCGGGTAAACATTGGGATTTTTGGTTATGGCTGCGAGGCTCGAACAGAGGCAGAGGATTGAATCCTGGGGGGTACTAAGATGCATTGGGATCTGGCAGAGCAGGCACGTATGTGTGCTGTTGATACTGAGCTTGGGGCGCAGGGCCGGGAAATTGACTGTGCTGAGGCGGGCATATCGGAGCTGCTTGACTGATGCCCGAGTGGAGCTTTGAGCGAGAGCTGTTTTGCGTTGCTGGGATCTCGTAGCTTGGCAGAGGTGGGACCTGCTGATAGCTTTGAGGACCCGGGGGAGATGGTATTTCTTCATCCTCTATGAGAATGAAGGTCCCATCTGTTTGGGGAACATCAACGGCTCCGCGACGGCGACGATCCAAGATTGCTGCTCTTCCTGGCGCTTCTTCAGAGTTTCAAAGGCTCGCAGCACCTCCTCCATTGTCTGGAGGTTTCTCAGTGGCGGGGTTCCGTTTCTCTCACTGTTATCTGTTGATCCCGCCATGGGGGAGTAGCGGACTGTTTGGACCGCTGAACCGGAAGGGCTATCGGACCTTGTGACCTCGATACTGAAAAGGCGGCTCCCGGGTACTCTCAACCACTCTCGGTTCGCTGGAGGGGGTGACGGGTAAGGTTTAGACACGGGAAGGCCTTTCGGGATAAAAAGGGGGGAAAGCTCACGTGACATGTGGTTTCCGCTTTTATTATTATTTTTTTGTTGTTTTAATTTACTTAAAACGATGTTTTCTCAGAATCCTAGGTAGGTTGGAAAAGATTGCTCTTCTTTTTCGCAACTATGCTAGATCCTGGGTCAGTGGAGACCATCTGTGCGGCTATAAGCCCCTCGTTTTGCACCTGTATTTCGACATCCCGGGGTGGACAGCTCCGGGCGAGGGTCCTATAGGGCAAGCGGTTTCCACTGGCCTAAAAGAAAAATCGAACCTAAGGACCGAGCCTGTCATGTTCGTTTTAATGCGTTAGCCATGTGAATAGTGAGCCGAGCCGGCACCTGAGTCAAGATCGGGTCAAGAGTTTGGCATGACCTATCTTTACCTTGCTCGCGCAAGGGATCTGTGAGGTTAGGCGTTGGTTGGGTCATATCGTCATGGCTGACGTATTAAAGTCTTGATGACATGGTGTCATGTGGGCATGAATGTATATCCAGGACGGAACATTGTCTGGGTGTAGCTTCGGAAAATCAAGATCGGGTCAAGATTTTAGCATGACCTTTCATCGCTTTGCTTGCGCAAGGGATCTTGAGTTCCGAGCTTCGACTCAGAAAATGGCCGGCATGGGATATGTATCCAGGCTGTATGACACGGACTGGGTAAAAATCAACCGAGTCTGGACAAAGTGTGACTCAAAACTCAAACGTGCAGGGTTGACGCTTGGCTAGGATGGGATGTTTGAAATGATCCCATGCGCATTCGAGAGGCATAGGAAGGCCAAACGAACTGCAACTAAGACCACTCCGGGTTAAGGGTTGTAGTGTGCAGTGTATCCGAGGCAGCAGTGCGAGTAGCATGCAGTGTATCCGAGGCAGCAGTGCGAGTAGTGTGCGGTCTCTAAAATTCTTTTTCTGAGTAAAGCAGAAGTTTTTGAAGAATTTTAAATGTATGTACACAGATGTATATTGATGCATTTTTTTGTATTTTTATTTTTTTTTGTAAAATAAAAAAGTAAAGCACATCCACACACACATAACAGTTAAAGAAAGGGGTAAAATGAAAGTTTGACCCTCATCATCGTTTTAAAAATCTTTTGCTTTGTTTAAAAGTTTTTAAAACAAAATATCCCCAGCGGAGTCGCCAACTTAAATTACCCGGATCCGGCTCGCGCGCGGGTCCCGGCATCTCGCATTTGTCGCTTTTGAAAGTTGCCCGGATCCGAGAGGCAGCGCAATCGCGCCCCGGCATCTCGCTATTCCATTTGCGTTGCGTTGTGTCGGTGGAGGTGTCTCGTTGTGTTTTTGCTTGTAGAGTCGCCACGCCGTTTTGATTAAGCCCAAAACATTGAGAAAAGGCATCAGTTTAAAAATAAACTGTTTTTGTGTGATGAGATTTTGAGTTCGGAGGTCAGGTTACTCCTCGGGAAGAGAATATTAGAATCTTAGAGCTCACCCGAGTAGCCTCGTAAAAACGAGTCTTTCGATACCCCTTCTTTCTTTAAATGTTGTGTGTGTGTGTGTGCTTTTAAAAATGCATGCTGTGTCGGATGTCTACATTATACACTGCTTATTGAAATGTATTGAAATAGTGTAGGAAGGGAGCCTTACCAATGTTGGTTCGTGTCTGTCTTCCGCGGGGGAATAGTGTTTGAGGATGGAATAGTGTTTCGGGACGGACCGGGATTGCTTCGGGATGTGCCGGTTGTCTGCGGACAGAGCTTCGGTGTGTCTCGGGATTGTCAAGTGTGCACTCGGGCAGAGTTTCGGCGTGTCTTCGAATCGCAGGGATCTTTGACTGGATTCGGGCAGAGGTTCGACGTGCGTCGGAATCGTCGGTTGGATTCGGGCAGAGGTTCGGCGTGCGTTGGAATTGTCGGTTTGATTCGGGCAGAGGTTCGGCGTGCGTCAGAATCGTCGGTTGGATTCGGGCAGAGGTTCGGCGTGCCTCGGAATCGTCGGTTTGGCTTGAAAAGGGCCGGGACGCCTCGGGAAAGACCAGGCAAGGCCTCGGAGTACCACGAGGGGCCTCAGAGTACCTCGAGAGTGCCTCGGGACAGCGCGGGAGCATCTCGGGAGCGCTCGGTAGGGCTTCGGAGCACCGCGAGGGAGCTCGGAAGGCCCCGGAGGGAACCGAAAGGGATCGAGAGTGCCCCGAGGGGTCTTAGAGAGGGAGCCTGCTTAGGGAGAGAAGAGAAGAGGGAGGTCTGAAAATTTCGAGAGGGGGAGCCCTCTATTTATAGTACTCAGAAATGTGCAATAAGGTCCGTACGGACCTTGCAGGTAATCCAGAATTTTGGTTTTCCTCGATTTGCGGGAATCTCGTGGACTTTAAGCGGATTTTGTAATAATTATGTCTAGAAACAAAAAGGTCCGTACGGACTTCCATGCTTTTCCACATTTTGTAATTGTGATGGCAAGCTAGTTCTCGTCGAGAGCTTTCCAACCATATATGGCACGTCTCAATCGGAGTTCGTATGAAGGAGTTATGACCTCCAGAAGTTTGCCCCTGGTTTTGTCATATGCTGGGATGGAAAACGATCCAGATTGGGGTACTTACAAAAGCGTAAACTACTGCTAATAGAATCATTAACCACATTGAAAATCTAGGAAATAACCATGTCATTTGCACGAGAATACAAATTATAAGTACTGGAATTACGCTCAGGAATGGAAAATGAACCATCAACTAAACATATTTTGTTCTTAGCAGATAAGGCAATGGCCATGGATCGCTTCCACGCACTGTAATTCTCACTACCAGAGAGCTTAATAGAGACAAGGATCAAACCTGGATGATCATTGTTATGCAGAAATAATGGATGCATATTGGAGTCGAGGCCAATTTCCATTGTAGAAGAAGAAATTGTCGAAGAAGAACTGGAATTAGTAGCAGCAGCAGCCATTCCGAAGATCAGAACGTCGATTGAGGAACAAATTGAAGAGCAAAGAACCAATTAATGATCGAAAATCAAATGGTTCACAGATCAAAAACAGAGGAAGAAGATGAACAGCGAATGTGATGATCGATAGGCTTTGATACCATATCAACTTTGATAAAAGCAATGAAAAAACTCATATTCATTGATCAAAGGTTACTGGTTACATGATGAATTACAGAGAGAGAAAACTGAGAGCATAACAACTATTCTAACCAACTCTCTTAAACTGACTTAACAAGTTTGTTAAGTACTCAGCTCAGACATCTAAACTACCCTACAACTTTATTCTATTTACAAATATGCCACTAACTGACTAACAGACTTCAGTTCCGAACAATGTTGTTATGTGCAGCAACCTTGGTTAAGCATAGTAGCACATCGTGATTGATCTCATTCTTCTGCTGCTTAGTAACCAAGTTGACTTTAGCAATATGAGCATCATCAGCATCACTATCTTTAACAGCTAACGATGTGGGTTCGATGAGTAGAAGAAGAAAAGAAGAGGAGAGTCGCATGAGGTTTGTAGAGATAACATGAGTGGCTTTTGACAACGCTCCATAAACTTCTCAGGGTCATTTTATCGAACAGGTGGAGGGTGTGACTATAAGATTGCCCGAACGGCAACAAAATTGTACAGTTCAATTGAGAAGGAAAACTGATTGCCTGTGAAATTGAAGAATCGGAAAGAAAGGACGGATCAAATCAATCCCGTTTGCTTCTTCAATTGATATCTTGGAGAAACTGACATAATTTTACAGTACACTTGTCAATGAAAAACACTATTACTATTTTTGAAAAAGTGTCGGTTAATTACAAAAATATCACCGCGCGTTTTAAATGAAGTTTTAATTAATTATGAAAATGCCACCGTGTATTTTTAAAACTAGTTTTTCATGTATTTGAAAAAAAAAATAGTTTTTTCATAAGACTTACTCGAGCGAAAGGGAGTAGTATCCAATAAAAACAATTAATAAAAGTGTAATAGAGTAATAACTAAATTTTAATGTGTTTATTAAAAAAATTGACTTAATATATTAAAATAGTGCCACTTTAAAGTGCTATAAACTACATTTAATAGGATTTGAACCTCTAACCCCTCGTATGAAAGTGGACATCAAATGTTGTTTGAGTTAGAGCTCTTTGATAATAAATGAATAGAAATTATTAAAATATTTCTTTACGGGAGCAATGATAGGGTTACAAATAAGTTTATAAAATCTAGTTTACAAAATACAGTTGACAATAAATTATTGAATACTCCCTCCGTCCCATAATACCTTCCCCAGTATGAACAGTAGCAAGTCAACCGAGTTCAACTTTGATCAAACTTTAATATCAATCTATTCATTCTAATGAAATTTTAATAATTGCTATTGATAAATCATTTGATTATTTTATGGATAACAATTTTTAAATTTTTATTATGATAAGTAAATTGATATTAAAGTTTGACCAAAATTGATATTAAAGTTTGTAACCCAGATTTTGTAAACTTTTTTAGTTTTACTCTCACCTAGCATTACTCCCGTCCAATGCATGAAAAATTGAAAATATAATGAAAATGTAATTAATTATTGATCGGTGTCTTAAATATATACAAAAGAAATATATACATAATTATACGAATAAAAATTGTAAAACAATACTTCTTATCTTATGTACATTTGTCCATTTAATCTCACATCTATCGAATTTTTTTTATGAAACTCTCTACTCCCCTACTAAAAAGTATGCACATTTTCATCAAAATAATCAAAAGTATTTCCTCTCACACTTTTTTATAACTAAAAAGATCATTTATTTATACCTATTACATTATCTCTACTCTTTTTTAATAAATTCAATATTCGTGAACCAAAAACAAAGGAGAAAAAAAAACTCATAATGAAAACTTCCCGAACTCAAACTCATAATGAAACTTCACAAAATAAGTTACTAATATCTAATATACAAAGAAAAACTTCAATTATTATTAAAATGACAAGTTTGTCCTTCAATTATTTGACTTTATTCAATACATAACTTTTCAAGTAAGCTATTCTTTCTTTAGAAAAAAAAAAAACTATTTGTGTATTGACATCTTTGCTCTACATTTTATGCAAAAGAATAAAGTTTTATTATAATGACATTTTTGACCTTTAGTGACATTTTTGGGAGGAAAAAACACTTTGTTGTTATTATTAAATAGATATAGATATGAATAATTTCAATCATTGTTAGTTTTATGTTGCATTGTCAAATGTAACTAATCGTACTGATTTAAAGATTTTAATATGTGATGAAGAGCGAGAGCCAACAAGTTAAATAAATAAAGTTGTTTACAAGAAAAAAATTCAAAATTCATTATATTATTTCATTAACATTATCTTCAATTAATGAAAAATTATTGTGTTAACAATTATTATTTTATCTTCATCTATAATTTTATCTCATGCAATTGCTTAAAATTTTAATTTTTTTTATATATTTTTTTATTAATGAGTTTAACGCAATGGTGTATCACTAGTTAAAACTAATGCATTAGACATGTTTCTGCTCACATGACCACCCCTAAAACCGGATTGTATCACAAGGAATTGATATTAATTTTATTTTATTTTTTGATATTTTTATATTTTAAGTAGAAGTTCTTGACATGCATGCATAGAGGAGACACTTATATCCCCCACTTTATGTATTTGCTTAGGCAAATGTCCAATAACGTTAAATTATTAACGAATCATTAGAACTAAAAAAAAAATCTGAGTCAAAATATTAATTGTGAACCTTATGTCAATCTAAGGATCCAAAGTGCTAGTCAGGGTAGTAAATGAGTCGAGTTTGAGTTCGAGGTTGTTTGAAACTTATCGAATTCGAGTTCGATTAGTCGAGTTGGATCGAGTTTCGAGCTAATCACGAGATTCTTAAGTCGGTATCGAGTCTAAACGAGCCGAGTTCGAATTTTAACTTTTTTGGGGGAAATTTTCCATGAAATTATAAAATAAAAAATCGAGTTATTAACGAGATTATCGAGTTGAGTTCGAGTTCTAGTCAATCATGAACTTATGAATAGAAATTTCGAGTTTTTACCAAGCTTATCGAGCCGAGTTCGAAACGGCTGATCGCGAACAAAGATTAATTTGAGTTTTTAACGAGTTTATTGAGCCGAGTTAGAAACGAGTCGATTTCGAGTCGAGTCCAATCGACTCGAAAAATTAACGAGCTTATTCGAGCTCGATTTCGAACCACAATTCGAGCTCACTCTCGAATTGAGTTTTTTCGAGTCGAGGTCAAACTGCTTCGAAAAACAGCGAATTACTTTTTGTGCATAAATCCAAAAAAAGTGAGACTTATTTCTTTGTCTTTTCCCTTGCATGCAGGAATTATAAAATTCAACACGGATATTGATATATCAAGCATGTCACCACAAAGTGTGGCTATAGAGCTATATTTCACACTACGAAAGGTGATTGGATGGGCAGCTATCTTTCCAACTACCCCATCTTTTTGGGTTTAGTGCTATCTCTAAGTTTGAATGCCTAAATTAAGGGACAAACTGTGCCCTACGTCGGATTGGCCTATTTAGCGATTTAAGGGTTGAAAATTCTGCAGGGTTAGAAATAGGCATATAAATAGAGTATACTTCAAAACATATTTGTAGTTCCTTTTGCTGAGTAGCTGAGTTCACTTCCTTGAAGCTTTCGGCTTACGAAGTAGATTGCATGCTCAACTCTGGAATCTTTTTGTTCTTGCGCCAGCATTGCACTGTTTCTCTAAATTTAGGATTTGCAATTAAATGAATTCTTTGCCAAGAATTCAGGCAATAGATTAGAGATTGTAATTTGTTGATTTACAGAATATAATAATATTATTCTCTCCCTCTGCCCATATACGTAGCCAAGTTGGTGAACCACGTATATATGTGTGTTGTGCGATTGTTGTTTTTTTTATATTATACATATACTCTGTTTTGTTATTCTGACACATCTCGAGGCAGAGCTTCAAGCAATATTTGATTGTGCTGAAACCTTCTCAAAGGTAAAGGTCTTGCCAATGTCATAGTTGAGACTGACTCCCTTTCGGCCGCAAACTCGGCCCATGGTCCGGAATGAAAATCACCTTTTTGCTGCTATTATGGGAGATATCCGATCCAAGCCCCCTCCGAACTATTGGATGTATCATTCAACACATCCTCAAAGAAGGAAATTTTTGTGCGAATTACCTTTTATTTGATATGATAAAAATACCCTTGGAAAAGGGCATGTGCCCACATGTTGGAATTCCATCTATGTAGTTAGATGGACCGAACTAAATGCATGTAAAAAACATAATCCCTCCCTCCGTCCCTAATTAAATATCCATTTTATTTACAAAGCGGATGTTTTTGAAAGTTAAATCTGAGTTCTGAGAAGCTCATTTCTTTCAAGTCCCCGCCATTCACTTTGCTGAATGGAGAACAAAGGAAACCAAAGGGGCCAAGAAGCAGGTACACTGGGATGCAATATTTCCGTTAAAACTCAAAACGCTTTAGAAAATTAGACATTCATTTAGATAAATATGCTCATTTAAAGACGGATGAGTACTTACATCACAAAGTAGACAATTGATGTATTCCCCACTATTCGAATTGACAAATTCATAACATTCTAAACCTGAGAGGGTTCAGATCTCTCCACAATCACAAGTCGATGTTTTGTTTCATTGACCATCTCCAACAATTCTGGAGCTCTATCCAAAAAAGGAAGCACAAATTTAGCTATGAATTTCTTCTCAGACATACAATACACGTATGTGCTACCCTTCAAAGTTAAAAGATTGTCTCTTTTCAGAACCTTAAGAACTTGTATCCTTGGTTTGATTGTGCGCTCAATGCTGTAAATAAGAACTTGTGGCTTGTCAACGATAAATGAGATATCGTACAGCCCCGAGCCAAGCAGAATCTCTGCCATTTCTTTGATTTTCCTCTCGGAGACTGCAAATGCAAAAGGCGCCCTTTTGAAAGTCGACATGATATCACATTCAGATAACCCTATGCTACGGAAGAGATCCAATTTACGTTCCCAATTCTCAGTTTTCATGCTTCTGAGAGTGCGTAAACCGTAAATAAACATCTTGGATTCCCTACTAATGCCCATTTCTTCTACTTTCTTGGCAGTTTCCTTGAAAGTATCAGGTTTGATGACCAGGTACCTTGGATAGTGAGAGACAAGAAATATGATTTGAGAAGAGCTAATTCCCCAGCTTTGCAAGAACTCTACGTTTGGCAGCAAAGATTTGTCTAAATCATGATGTGGGAACTGCTTAAAATATTTGTTGACAACAGAAACTAAACTGGAACCCAAAACTTTATGCAACACCAAAAGTGATCGTTTAAGATGATCATTTGTATTGCCTCTTTTATGTTTCAGAATCCGCGGGTCAGATGAAATGATTTTGGCAATCTCAGAAGGAGAGAAACCCCTGTCTTGGAATATCTTGATTATAGGCTTTATGGTTCTTTTAGGTTCGAAACACAGAATTTTGGGCAGGCTTTGAACAACGTGCTCGAGTTGGGTATTTGAGAAGCCATTCCCATTCAAGAATGATAGTACAGAATCAGTCTTTTCCGGGTGTTGAAGATGAGGCAGAAATGAAGAGACTTTGGAAGCTGATTCTGGAGAAAACTGGTGCTTATTTATCAAGTGATCATATGTGCTAACGAAGTGGGTTTGATGAGTAGAAGAAGAAAAGAAGAGGAGAGACGCATGAGGTTTGTAGAGATAACATGAGTGGCTTTTAACAACGCCCCGGAAACTTCTCAGGGACATTTTGTCAAACAGGTAGAGGGTGTGACTATAAGATTGCCCGAACGGCAACAAAATTGTACAGTTCAATTGAGAAGGAAAACTGATTGCCCGTGAAATTGAAGAACCGGAAAGAAAGGACGGATCAAATCAACCCCGTTTGCTTCTTCAATTGATATCTTGGAGAAACTCCATTTTCCAGAGCTGAGGTGCGCCGAGCATGCAGAGACTTGGAGTCAGTTCCGTTGAAACATGAAAGGACGGTGCACTTGTGCGTAGTACGTGTGACCCAACCAAAACTCATTTGATAATTCAAATTTGCCTAAAATACATTTAACCCCCTCAACTATACACTAACTCCACATTGTGCTCTCGTGTAAAATTAATTCCACTTTGGTACCTGATATTACAATTATTCCACTTTGCCCCCTGAGTTCTACCAAATGTTAAATATTTATCAATATGTCTTATGTGCATGTCACATGATCAGTATTTTCGTCATTCTATTTTATCTTATAATTTCCTTTAATTTAATGTGCATGTCACATGATCAGTATTTTCGTCATTCTATTTTATCTTATAATTTCCTTTAATTTAATTTTTAGCTTTCTTATAAATAATAAATTAAAATGTATACTCCCTCCGTCCCATAAAACATGGGACATTTACTGTTGAGAACGGAAAATAAGGAATAATGTTATTAAAGTAGGTGTTGTGAGTGGGAGGAGAGAGAATGAGTGGAGAGAATAGTAAATTTGAAAAGTGTTGTGAGTATGACAAGTGGGTCCCATGAATAAAGAAGTATTTAAAAATTTTCTTTTTAGGAAAGTGTGACTTTAAAGTGGGACGCCCAAAATAGTAAAATGGGTAAGGTTTTATGGGACGGAGGGAGTATATATTTACACATTATTTATTGTATTAAAATATTAAAAAATTATAATAATATCCTTCTAATTTTTATGTAATAAATTTACTTATTTAAAAGATACAAATAGAAAATAAATAAAAACAAATAATATATTATGTCCCAAAAAGTAATTTAGACTAAGGCTCCGTTTGTTTCACCGTAAAATATTTTTCGGAAAATGTTTTCCGGAAAATAACCTGTTTTACGGTGTTTGGTTAGCCCCCGAAAAATATTTTCCGGAAAATAACTCGTTTTCCGCTGTTTGGTTGCCTAAGTAAAACGTTTTCCGGAAAACATTTTACGCCCTTCCTAAGTAAAACGACCTACTGACATTGTCCTAAGTAAAACATTTTCCGAAAAATGGAGGCCTTAATGTACAACTCATATTACGCCCGGTACAACCACCCACCTGCCTGCCCCACCCCCCCAACCCCCCCCCAAAAAAAATTTTTTTTTTTAATTTTTTTGTAATCGCCCCCCACCCCCCCCTGCCTACCCCACCCCCCACCCCCCACCCACCCCCCACCCCCACCCCAATTTTTATTTTTTTTTGTAATCGCCCCCTACCCTCGCCTACCCCCACCTTCCCCCACCCCCTTTGATTTTTTTTTTTTTTTTGTAATCGCCCCCTACCCCTGCCTGCCTACCCCCCACCCCTCCTCCTTTTTTTTTTTTTTTTTTTTTGTAATCGCCCTACCCCCCACCCACCCCCCAAAAAAAGTTTTTGTAATCGCCCTCTACTGCCCCGCTACCTACCCCCACCCCCACCCCCCAATATTTTTTTTTTTTTTTTTTTTTGTAATCGCCCAGTACTTACTGCCAGGGATGGCCAAATCGGACCGGAATCCGGAAAATCGGACCGGAACCGCCCGGAAAAGCCCGAAACCGCCATGCGAATCGGGGAGAAAACCGGAACCGGTAACCGGAACCGGTTTGGAGGCGGGAGCCGGTTAAGGTTCACCAAATTGGTGAACTGGACGGAAAAAGCCCGAAATCGGACGAAAATTTGTTGTTTTTCAATAGAACCAGGCCGAACCGGACCAAAATCGTGAGAAAATCGGAACCGGATAACCGGAACCGTGAGAAAGCGGGCCGGTTAAGGTTCACCTCCTCGCGAACCGGGACAGGCGGTTGCTCAAGGCCGAATCCTGAATCCGGACCGGATTTGGTCATCCCTACCCTGCACCCTCACCCACCCCCAAATTTTTTTATTTTTTGTAGGTCGCTTCTACCCCCCCCCAAAGGTAGACGCTCTACCCCCCTACCTGCCCCACCCACCCACCCCAAAAAAAAAAATTGGGGGTAGGGCGATTAAAAAAAAAAAATTTGGGGGCGGAAGGCAAGGTGGGGTAGGGCGATTACAAAAAAATAAAAATCGTGGGGAGGGTGGGGGTGGGTGAAGTGGGGGTGGGGTACGCAGGGGGGGTAGGGGTGGCATTACAAAAAAAAAAAAATTGAGTGGGGAAGGGTGGATTGGGGGTTGGGTGGGGGTAGGCAGTGGAGGGTGGGGCGATTACAAAAAAAAATATATTTTTTTTTGGGTGGGGGTGGGGGGTGGGGGGGTTGGTGGGGTGGGTGGGGGGTAGGCAGGGGGTAGGGGGGGCGATTACAAAAAAAAATAAAAAAAATTTGGGGGGGTTGGGTGGGTAGGGAGGGGGTAGGGGCGATTACAAAAAAAAAAAAAAAATTGGGGGGTGGGGGGGTGGGGGTGGGGCCTTGTGAAATATGAGTCGTTTTACCAAACACCCGAAAACATTTTACACCCTTCCTCCGTAAAACATTTTACGCTCTACCTCCGTAAAACATTTTACAGGAAAACATTTTCCAGAAAACATTTTCCGGAAAATGTTTTACGTCGAAACAAACGGAGCCTAAGTTCTTATTTATTATTATAATCAAATTAAACATAATTAATATATAAATTATACATAATTAATATATACAGAGAGAGTGAATGTAGGTGAGTCAGTGACAATCGAATACTCACTTTGTACAGTATTTTTCGTCAACGTACATCAATGATCGTAGGTATTTTGAAAAAATCATAATACCTTGAGAGCTGTAAGTTATATATTACTCAGCTTAAATTCAATTTTAACTCAAATAAAAAAATAAAAAATATCTAACTGAAACTTTTTTTTTAAAATGATGTTGTGGCATTTTCGTAAATAATCGAAACTTATTAACATAACACCTACTCTTTTTGTCCCACTTCAAGAGTCCTACTTTTCCTTTTGATTCGTCCCAAATTAAGAGTCTCATTTCATAAATGACAAATTTTGAACAGTGTTTCGAATATGCAGTGTTCTAAAAATCGGCCTAGGCGGCCGCTAGCGCTAGCGCCAGCGGCGGCGGGCGCCGCGACTTTAGGCTAGGCGGGGCAATTAGGCGCTAGGCGGGCTAGGCGGGGCTAGGCGGGCTAGGCGATCTAGGCGGCTGGGCGGGCTGGGCGGGATTAGGCGGGACTAGGCGGGGCTAGGCGGGGCCTAGGCGGGATTGGGCGGTCTAGGCGGTCGAAGAGTTGGCGTTCGAGTTTTTAGATGCGTTCAACCGTAACGGGTGTAACTTTTGATTCCGGATGAGTTACGGGATGCACAGCATATCAAAACGACCGTCTTTTCGAGAGGAACAAAGGTCATAGGGCTATGCCCCTTGAGCGGCCCATAAATAGGCCAAAAAACGCTTCTAAGGGCCTCAAACGGCCTTCTGAAGTTTTTATCCGTTTTTTCATTGTTTTGGACCTTTTCGTAATTTTGCAGTTTAGGGTTTCTTTTCAGTTGGGTTTTTTCCAGACTTTATATACTTTATGTTAGGGTTTTGAGAAATGACGCCGTCTTCTAATGTTATGGTTCAATGACCGAAATGCCATGACCCATAGTTGAGTTGTTCAAGATTTATACATTTATCCTCTTGAATTTGTCACTATGGACAGAAACTATGGAATATATATAAAAATGTGTGTAAATTCGCGGCCCCGCCTAGGCCCCGCCTCGGCCCCGCCTAGGCGCTCTAGGCGCTAGGCCCGGCCTCGCCGCCTAGGCTCCGCCTAGCGATTTTTAGAACCTTGCGAATATGTACACTTATAATGTAAATATATTTACAAAAAAACCAATCAAAAAGAGAGGGAGTACTTTTTATCGTTGCACATGACATTTTTTTAACATTAACATTTTTGCACTTTTTAACAATAACACTTGCACTAGAACAACATCAACTGACACAATTTTACAACTGACACAATTTTACAATAGACTTGTCAATGAAAAACACTACTACTATTTTTGAAAAAGTGTCAGTTAATTACAAAAATATCACCGCACGTTTTAAATGAAGTTTTAGTTAATTATGAAAATGCCACCGTGCATTTTTAAAACTAGTTTTTCATGTATTTGAAAAAAAATAATTTTTCATAAGAGTTACTCGAGCGAAAGGGAGTAGTATCCAATAAAAAAAAATTAATAAGAGTGTAATAGAGTAATAACAAAATTTCAATATGTTTTTATTAAAAAAATGACTTAATATATTAAAATAGTGTCACTTAAAAGTGCTAGAAACTATATTTAGTAGGATTTGGACCTTTAACCTCTCTATAAAAAGGGATATCAAATATTGCTTGAGTTAGAGCTTTTTGGTAATAAATGAATAGAAATTATTATCATATTTCTTTATAGAAGAAATGATAGGGTTACAAAGAAGTTTATAAAATCTAGGTTACAAAATACAGTTGACAATAAATTATTAATGATGTTGCCAGGATCTTCCTCAACAGCAACCTCACCGTTGTAGTCTATCCTCGATATCTCCGGCTCCTTCTTCTCTGACTGATCTGCACACAATAAAACGTTAACTAAGCCGGGGGCGGCTCCGGCGTAAGCCCCTCCGGCGTGAGGATAAGTGTTTGCTTGAAAGGAAGGTAAACTCACAATATTGAAGGTGGTTGTGTGTGTATCAATGGACGTACCTTGGAATGAAGCTTTCCCATCTTATTTATACCCCTTACCCTCGTGCCTTGCATGTGACACCCTCACATTTCATGCCTCCTGCCACATGTCATCACTTCATTGGCCCTTTATAAAGTAAACCCTCAACACGTGATCATCAATCCCAATGCATAACCGTCTAATGGGGCCCACTTGGCAGATATTTATATGTCGCCTCTGGTGCACATCACCTGAGACCCTAATACGTCGCTATTTACTATCTTGGTTTTCCCCCTTCTTAATGAAATTAGCGGGATACTTCCTGTCTCGCATTCCTATGATCCCCTTTGGGTCGCCGGTAACCTCATCTCCTTCTTGGGTCGTATCCCACTTTTGGGCCCATCGGTTACTCTCTCGCTAATAGATTTGGGCCAGGCCCAATTGTTATTACTGGACAGCATCAGAAGCCCCTAAGTTTATGGCGAGATTCATTTATGGTCTCGCCAAAAACTTTATGTTTAACTCCTCCTTATTCTGCGACACATAAATCCTTCTTCAAGAAGCTACCATTGAAATCTCCATCCATACACGTGTCCCTTTCAGGGTATCCTTTTAGATTTTATCGGGCCGTCATTTGGGAATTGTGCCAAATTGTGAGGGAAAATTTTAAAATTTTTCCCAAACGTCACATCAATCATTTCCTTGAAAACCTCTCTCATATAAATACCAAATTACTTCCGCCATTCCCCTTTTTACTCTTCTTCATCCTCACTTGAACTCTTACAAACTCCGACGAAACCCCAACCTTGATTAATTTGTTCTTCTTCATTTTCACCGTTCATTCAACGATTTTCTCCCCAAAATTGTTTCTTGACCTTTCTTCCGTTAATTTCTAACCATCTGGGCAGTGATTTGGTGCATTATTTCTCGATCCTCAGGACTCTACCTTCTTTTCCGGCGCCTGTTCATCTTTTCCGGTGAATCTTCATCTTTCCCGACCCAGATTTTACTCATCATCAGGTAATTTTTTCAAAACCCTTCATATTCTTTAAACCCTTAGTTTTGATTTCCATATTTTTGTCCCAAGTATTTAAATCTTGTTATTCCTTCACCCCATAAAATTTTTCCCAAACTACCCTTCATGGCTAGATATAAAACTTGTGCTAGGCGGGTTAGATACGGTATATGCCAGGTTTCAGGCGGTCTATATAGACGTCTGCGAACCACTTGGGCGAGATTGCCCAAGGCCGACATAATTAGGCTACTTGTTGAGAATTGGGTGGATCCTTCGATAATCGACTCTCTCGAAATCCAAGGCCGCTTCTTTCTTTCACCTTCAGCCCCTATGTCCCGTATTTTTACTTCACACACGAAATTAGTTCGATTTATCAAGGACAAATATGAACCCAATTTAAGCGACTCATCTGAATCCCATTGTGTCGGCGATCCTTTCCAAGCGTAGGATGCATTATAAATCAGTCCGGTCTTCTTCTTCTTCCAGTGAATCCTGCGAGATGACTGATAGAACGGCTTCTTCTCCCGCGGCGGCCTCCAGCAATCCCTCTTCTTCAAGAGTTCAAAATCTCCGCTTGCTGAAGGTACCCTCTTTTACCAATCCCGCCCGTGCGGGCGGGATCATCACTCGCACCAGATAACAGTTCCCTTATTCCCAATCCCATTACAGATTGGCACAGATCATACCACATAGATAGTTCTATTTACCAAATTTCCGACTATCAAGGCGACCTATCTCTCGCTCATTTAAGAGAAATGCGTGATGGTATAGTAGTTTTCCCTTCCCAGCTCAAAGCAGGACTTAGAATTCCTCTTGATCCTTTCCTTTGCGAAATCTTATTCAAAGCCCAAGCCCTGATCACTGAAATTCATCCCAATGCCCTTAGAATCATTACTGCCTTTATTGTCATTTGTCGCTCCCTTCACAAAGAACCCTCTATTACTGCCTTACTTACTTTATTCAAAGGCTACAAACAAACCAGCCAACTTGAAGATGATGTAGTTGAAACCCGTCTTTCTACAATACCAAAAGAGGTCCCAAAGGTCCTTACTCCCCTTCCTACAAAAGTTCATGTTGGATGGACGATCCTCTTTTCATTGTTTCTCGTGTGGGGTGGTCTCACCCCCGCCGATCTTTACCCTATAAATCCTCGGATTGAGTCAAAACCTGCGCCGTGGTAGGAGACAATGCCCTTATTGCCGCCATTTGCTCCTTATCCACTCGTCCCGAAAATTCTCCTGTTAGTACTCCCCAACCTCTCATTTCTTGGAGAGGCATTTTACGAGATAGAGGATTGCTCAACCAAGTGGGCATTGCTGACAACTTGCCCCGCGTTCAACCGCGAGTCCCCCTAAGCCATGTTCACTTTGATGGGTGGGAGCGACATACGAGGAATAAGTATGCTTATGAGTGCCGATCATGCGAGGGTACCGTCACTGTTCCGCCATGAATAATGTTCTTTGTATGTTCCTTCTTGAACTTGGCTCTTTCTTCACATTTAATTCATATTGTCGTTTTTCTAACTTTTATCCTCCTTTTTCTTTTTTCTAGATCACAGAGCGAAATCAATGGAAAGTCGTCAAGCTGCCAACCTTGAAACCGACAATAGACGGAAAGGTCTTGCAAGTGCTCGCGACGCTGCTCTTGCCGCCCTTCCTGCAAATCTTCCTTTGCCCATATCTCGCGATGGCAAAGACACAGAAGAAATAGCATTAGAAAAGTCCCGAACACGGCCCAGCAGAGCTAGGCCTACTAATCTTCTTTGCTCGAGCTAAGCGACAAAAGAGAATTGCTTCCGTATCAACAAGCGTCGCCCCACCTCCTCAAGAAGTCATCCCGCCTAATCCTATCATTGTTTCAACTTCTCCACCTACTGAAGCTATTATCCCGCCAATCTCTACCTCAATGACTTCTAATATCAATATCGCTCCCAATGTCATTCCGCTCACTAATACCGCCCCTTTGCCAGAAAATGTCGAGATTTACCCATCTGAATCTGTCCCAATTAATTCTCCTTCTTTGGAAGTCCACCACGACGAGCCTAATCAAACTGTGATTCCTTCTTCCCGCGAGACGGAAGTTTGCGACCTTACCAACATTTCCAGCTCTCCTCCCACTCCTCGCGACCCAAATACTTCGTCCACACTTCCTCAACCCAGCTGGCTTCAAGAAAACTTTTCAAAACCTGCGATTTTGCCGGGCTTTTGAGCTAAGTAAGGAGATTGCTAAAGTCCCCCATATAAAGGGATGATTGAAGAAACTTCGCAGTGAAGATTGCATGCTAGGTAGCTCGCTTTGATCCGAGCTAGCGACCAACTTCAAGTTCAACGTGTCGCCCTCATGGATCCCGATCACGCCGCTTGTCGGGAATTTGGACTCTATTTTTCCTTGGTACGTTGCTCTTTTTTTCTTTAATAACATTTCCTTTATTTTTCGATTACTTTTTAACTTTCCTTTGTTACCTTTTGACTAATTGGATCTTCTATCATGGGTATGAGCGAGCAAAATACTCGTCTCGATAATGAGTCTACGAGCTTAAAGGCTACAAACCAAATCTTGAAGCGCGACAAAGATATTCTCGAGGCGGGGTCACTCGGCGAGAAACTACCATCAAAAACTTGGAGGAAGAGCGCGACAAATTAAAGTCCGACAGGCTACTTCCCAAGATCAACTTGGCCAGGTACCCAGTGATCTTAACACCACCAAATCGACCTCACCACCGCCACCAATGAACTCAACTACGCTAAGGAGCATACCGCCAAATTGAGGAGCGAGAATGAAGCTTTAAAGGAAAATCATGCGGCCGACACTCAAACTTTACATGACGAGATTGCCAGGCTTAAGAGAGGCGACTGGGAAAGCCGCGTAAATTGCTCTTAATGCCGACGTAGCTCAACTAAGCGATGACATTTCTGACATTGGAAACCAGACTTCCCTTCATGTCATGCGGGCCGCAGCAGCTGACGTTGATGAAATTCCGGCCATTACTATCGAAAAGCTTGCCCATTGGGGTTCAGAGCCCATTTTCAGCGAGGTATGTCGCCGTGGTCACTCCTTGGTTCCTTTTACTCCTGAGGAACTTAAAGATCTCGCTGATGAAGATGCTTTATTGGGTAAATCGCCTTGGACTGCTGTAAGTGCTCCAATTTGAGCTTGTTAGAATTTTCGTTAGAAAATTAACGAAAGTTATAACATTTCTAACAATTCCTAACAATCCTAACCTTTCTAACAAAGTGAGGGTAAAATGGGCATTGTTATTTAAGGTTAAACCTTAAAAAGAATCTTAAAAAAGAAAAACAAAAGAATAAAACCACAAATAGAAATCTTTGGAAACATAATCCGCAGTCAATTTGAATTTTGAAAAGAAATATTCCCTTGTCCAAAGTGGAAATTTGCATTTAATGAACGATTGCACGAGGGGACCTGTCCGCGCGAATGAGTTTGCATATTTCAGAGGGCTATAAATTGAGCCCTCCAGTCACAAAAATAAGAAGGAAAAACACATTTTGCACCGAACCTCTGGCGAAATATAGAGAGAAAACAGTGAGAATTCACTTGAATTGTCACCATTTTCTCTCCAATCTTTCCCAACTCATACTCATCCACTCACTCTCATATTAAAGCCCTAAACACTCATACACTCAAGCCAAACACTCAAGAACACAAGGAAGATTGGTAAACCCTCCTCTTCCTAACCCTAAATCTCATCCATGCATGCATCTTCCAACTACAAAATGTAGTTCCTTCATCTTCTTGCTTTAGATCTAAGAAGATCACCATGGAAGACCATCTCCATGGATGATCTTCTACAAAGATCAAAATTATTTCCAAGTTTTCTTACTTTCTTACCAAGAAAACTCATTTTCAAAACCCTAAAAACCATTTTCAAGCATAAAATCTCATTTTCAAAGGATAAAAATCCCCTTCCCAAGCAAATGAAATGCTTAGTCCTAATGTACCCCAAGGATGGTTTGGTATAGTTGATTCACCACTAAAATGTCTAGTGATCACTAACCAAAACCTAGGGAAATGGGGACAAGCATGGATGCAAAACCCCCCTTAAAATCATATTTTCTTTCTTGAGAAGTTGCTGTCCAGTAGCAATTTTCTCAGACCTCAGTCCATGGTCTTAATTTTTGGACACAGATGAACTTGGAATTTGGTGTTGACTACAAAATACTTTTTGTAGCCAACATCCAGAGCTTTCCAGACATATTTTTACTTTATTTTTTGGGTGAGTAAAACTCCTCTTTTCAAATTTTCTTTCAGAGTCTAGTTCATCAGCTTCTGGGAATCCAGATCTCATATCTGAGGTTTCCAGAAGGTTTTGACCCCTCAAATCTTCTCCAAAATGGAAAATTCCTTCGCAAAAACTTTATTTAAGGTGTCTAGAACAACTTTCATTCTCTGAGTTTATCCAGATTATGAAGTTTTAAGACCCTTGAATACATTTCAAAATCAAAGGTCCACTGCCTTTTTCATTCTGGCAGAAATGGCTCTCAACTTCAAAAGGTCTTTTGAGTACCAAATCTCAATCCAAAAATCTTCCAAAAAATCATGGGATCAGTTTAAAGTCTTAAAAAGATATCCCAATTTTTACTTTTCTGAGTTTCAACTTATTTTGGCCAAAACACACACACACACACACAAATGATTTTCAGCTTGGAAGACTCGTTTTACGAGGCGCGTCGGGTGCACACTAACGTCCTTCCCGACGCGTAACATGACCTCCGAACCTAAATCTCTGATCTCGGGCTTTTTTCAAAGTTTTGGCCCTCAAAATTAAAATGGCGTGGCTACTCCGTTTTCGTTGATTTTCTTTTAAACAAAAAATGGAAAAATTTTCGGATACACACATCATCACAGTGGCGACTCCGCTGGGGATTAAACAAGTTTTATCTTTTCAAAAAAAAAAAGAAAAACTTTTGAGGGTCAAGCTTCCGTCCCGACATTTGAAATCCTTTGTTTTGTGTGTGTTGATTTTTGCACATTTTTCGTGTTTGTTTTGGCCGCCTCGGAAAAAAGTCAAAATTTTGACTGTCGAAATAATGTCCCTAACTGTTGGAATTTTTGTGATTATGTGCTTATGTGCTCATTAATTTTCAAAAAAAGAAATTTAAAAAAAAGAAGATTTTTCAGAAAAAGAAAATTTCCAAAAAAAAAATCATGCATCATATTTTTAAGACACATAAAAAAATCCCTATTTTACTCAGAAAAAGAATATAGACTGCTTGCACACTACGCGCACGTGACCGTACACTGCACACTACGTCCTTAACCCGGGGAAATCCTTGTCGCGGTCCGTTTGGTCTTATTACGCCTCTCGGATGAGCACAGGACTACCCAAACATCCCATGGAGCCTCGTGTCGACCATGCACTTGTCCGTGACACACTTTGTTCAAGACCCGGTTGGTTTTTAGTCTGGTCTGTGTCATGCCCTGTCCGTGTATAGACCTTTCCTTTCAAGCCTTTGTCGGCATACCGACTCAATATCTTTCGGGGACCCTTATCAGTCGAAGTTCTGCCGGTTTTCCGCCGCAGACTTTGACCAAGATATTGACCGGCGCCTTGACTTCGGTTCTGACTGGCACAAATTATACACTGACTCCCAGCATTGACACTGAGTCATCAAGGATTAATGAATATTCCATGCCTAATTACGGCTTAACTGACGACAAGTCAAGATCAATTGTGGACGCTTATCAGTCCAAATCATGCCGACTTTTCGTCGAGCCCTCGGACATGATCTTGACTTTTGACGTCAGCTTTGTCCGTAATTTACATCGAATGCTCGTTAAGACTCGATTACCCGCCAGACTTTTAGGATCGTTTTTCTTTCGGTCGGTGGGACCCGCTTGCCCTATAGGACCCTCGCCCGGGGCTGTCCACCCTGGGAGGTCGAAATACAGGTGGAATACGAGGGTTTATAGACGTAGTGACGGGGCCCACTGATCCAGGAATCGAGTAGTTTGCGAAAAGAAGAGCAATCTTTTCCAACCGATTAGGTTAATAAAACATGTTTTAAGTAAACGTGAACAAATAACTGCATGTTGCATGAGCCTAAAGCCCAAACACCTCCCCTCCTTCCATTCCCAGACATCTGAACCTTCATGTCCTTTCCCACGCAGCCTCCGCACAAAGCTTGGTTTCGGCACCGGGTCACCGTTTGATCGAGTTGGGAAGAGTCAAGCGCATCGTCGGCCTCACCATTTGTTCCGACTCCGGGTTTGAATGTCCGCATCGCCGGTAATGATGGGGACAACGTCACTCCGCCTCCGGGACCTCGGGCGAGCAACGGTGGAATCGGTTAGCAGAACGGATGAGGTTACGACAGGAAGCACGGCTAAACGGCCTTATGGAGGCTATTAAGAGTCACGGTCGGCCGCCGGCCTCAATCCGAGATGGCACCTTCACCGTGGAAGAAGACGAGGATGCCAACCCCACTCTCGGTCGCCCGATTACACCAGGATGCCGCCACCCACCTCCTATGGTGCCACTACCCAGAACCCATGCTCCTCGATTTTCGGGACACCAGGCTCCCCAACCACAGACCACCGGATCCATGCGGCCCGACGGCACAAATCAGTGGGGGCAAAATCGGTACGGAATGTCTTCTCATGGTTGGGGCTATCTCGGAATGCCACAGCTAATCGGGATCCCGCCTCGGTTCGGAACCGATCAATCCGGACCTTCACAGAGCAACGAGTTCGAATTCCGCCGCGGCTTGGTTCTGGGCCACAGCCAGGAGCCCCTCCTCAGAACAGTACTAGTTCACCGCTCCTCACACAAATCCATTCCTCGCTCCGGACTTCTATGGGTTACCAAGCCTCCATCCCGTGTCATCCGAATCACCAGGACCGCTAGCATTCCCCCGGTTACACACCTTCACCACAAGCAGCCATGCAATTCAACAATCCGGACAAGCCGCACTCAAGCCTACTTACGGGCCCCACTGAAATCCAAGTTATCAGGCTACATCGGGGCTGCCCCCACCTACTTTGCCGAGTTGAAAATCAACAGCAAGCCGCAAGGTTCTACCCTTTTGCTCAGGCTCCTACTCATGCTCCCCAGGGGTAACTCAGGCCCCGGGACGGAGGTTTTCACCTACGTCCCCGGATCGGCCGTTCCTTCCACCAGTCTGTCTCCAGTGGTAGCTCCTCTCTCTAGCTCAGCCACTAGCTTGAATGCCACGGTTCCGCCACAAGACCCTCATCTGGCCTGGTTCATGGAACAACACAAGGAAATGAAAGCACAGATCGCTGAACCGAGGCCGCCAAGAAGTCCGCCTTCCGGCCTACAGACCCGGACTCCATTGTTCCTCCGCCCACAAATTCGTGATGCCTAATCTGGATCTCTTTGATGGGACCGCATGTCCAAAAACCCATTTGGACACATATACCTGGCAATGAAAGCCAAAGGATGTACCAATCGGCGGTTGGTGACTATTTGATCCTATCCTTGAAGTCCAGTGCCTTAAAGTGGTTCTTCCGTTTGAAACCTGAAGCCAGGGCTACATGGGACCAGATTACCAATGCCTTCACAGAAAAATATAAGGCCAACTTGGAATGGGAAACAAATAGGGTTGACCTACAAACAACAGTGCAGCGTCCTGATGAGAATGTTGGGGACTTCTACAAGCGGTGGAATCTGAAACTCAGTGAAATGGCCATCCCTCCTTCCGAAGAGGAACAATTGGACATCTTCCAGTCATGCTTGAAACCACATCTGAGAGCCTCCCTCAGTCACTTCCCATACTCAGACTTACGGGCCATGGTTAACTCTGCAGCCTAAGTTTGAAAAGGCCTACAATCAGCAACCGGGCCGCTGCACCGCCCTGCGATATCGGGCTCCTCCTGCAAACACCGCCCCTGCTCCTGCTAAAGGCAAAGAAATGATTAACTATGCGGGACAGGAATGCAATAACACGACTCCTTTTGCTCCCAGGAAAACAGCTAGCCCAAACCGCGGGTCATAAATCTCGAAAACTTTGGGATGCCCCTGAATGACATCTTTAGGGGACTGGTGAAAGAAGGCTTGCTGCGGCCTTTGGAGAATTTCCAACCCAGAAATCCGAATGCTCCCGTGGATACTACAAAGTATTGTGCTTTTCATCAAGCTCACGGGCATCCGATCGAACCGCTTCACTCTGAAAAAGGCAATCCAGGGGCTAATAGAGCAAGGAAAGTTGGAAGGCCCCGAAGGGCCTAACACAGTCAAGAATCCTCTGCCAAGGAACCATAATCAGGTGAATATGATTGAATGCGGAGAATCTTCGCATGACCATGAAGATGCTGATGAAGGTCCCCAAATACCCGTGGCCAACCTCGTCGAGGATCCTGAATTCGGATTCCCCCTCAGCCTTGAGGATATTGAACGAATCAACCCATCTTGGTCTCATGTCAGAGACTCCTTGCAAGAATACGAGGCCCGCTATTTCTCGGATGAAGGGAAGGCCGATACCGAAGAACTGGGGTTGTTCCGTTCAAAATATGAGAGGACCATTTACACAAGATGGTTAGAACAATCGAGAAGAATCGAACAAGAAAGCTTCCGGCGGGCGCCTGTACTGGGGCTTATCAGCAAAGAGGCCGAAGAGCGTCTGGAGCTAGTACACTTCTGCAAATTGGCTTTGGGAGAGCCCGAATATGATCCCGAGAACAGTGAAGAATCGGAAGAGGAGGATTCCTTCTATATCCTACCTGGTGTCAAATACGTGCCACCCCCTCTCACTCTTCCCCCGCAATTTCTGGGAGGAGAAGCTGAGTCACAATTACCACTTCCGGGAATGGGAACATATGACAATTTTTGCGGTTGCACGCACCCATATTCCCCCAACGGGTTTGATCAACGTTCCCTCTCAGCCGAAATCCCGGTAGTATGGGAAGAAGATTCTGGTGACAGCGATGATGATGATGATGACGAGAGTGAAGAGTCAACTGAGGCCCCCGATCCGGAAACAATCTGGAACAATCATGCCAGAAATGAGCCCATGGGAGCCAGGCACAATGGCTGGTTATCAGCAAGCGACGACGAAGAAACTTCGGAAGACGAATACGAGACCGAGGACATGAAGGCCATGAAGTTTCATGGATCTGAGCACGTGGATGTCTTAGAATTCAACACTGCCTACCATGCTTTGGGGAAAGGGTTTTCAGGTGTCCGATCCAGGCTGATAGTCGAAGATCTGATCGAAAGAGGAAAATTAACTCCCATCCACCCAAATGAGAAGATAACCATGGTTAGATCAAATCCACCCCAGAACAAAGTAACACTCCTTGTCAGGGTTACCCAAGAAGAGGTCACCTTCCCCGAATGTATGTCAGCTTTCAGAGAAGTCCTAGAAACTGGCATGATACCGGATGCGCCTCCCACATAGAACGCTATAATCATCTCCAACTCCGAGTATTACAGAAGGGAATCAGAATGGCTGCACTATCCAAGGGATGAAATCGAAAAGCCGCCGAGTCCCGACAATAGCGACTCTTGTTGCATGATAACTATGAGCAAGGCCGGCCATGAGAGTGAATCGGAGGACGCCCTAGCTCTGTGGACCATCCAAGGGGCAACAACACAACCCCAAACCCAAAAGCCTGTGACTTGGGAAGCAGTTATAAGGGCCGCCCAGGAAGGAGCCAACACAGTCTCACCGCTCTCACTGCCACTCAGACTCCGTCAACCAATGGCCAATAGCCAAAAGGGCTCCCCCATTGACCTAGCAAAGCATTGAAGAAATCCAGTCCAAGAGACGACCGATGAGGAAGTTAATCTGTTGACCCGATCTCGGCGAGATCTTCCAAGGAAATCCCAAGGCAGATAAGAAGGCCACAGATCAAGCACCAAAGAAGAACGCCGCCCTATGCTAAGACAGCTGAAACTCCAGATCCCGAAAAAGAGGATCCCGTGCTCACCCAGTTGAAACAAACACAGGCCAACATTTCCCTCTGGTCTCTACTCACTTCGTCCTATCCCCATAAGTTGAAGCTGGAAGAAAGCCTGGCTCGCACTCTAGTGCCTATTGATGCTACTCCCGATGACGTGGTACAGCTGATTGGAAACATCCACTACGAGAACATAATCACTTTCACAGATCTCGACCTCCCTCAATTTGGAGCCAGTCACAACGAGCCTCTCTTCATCAAGTATCTGAGTCCGGATGAACGACGCCTCCCTCGGGTCTGGTGGACAATGGGTCCGGAATGAACATTCTTCCGGCAAAGATCATGAGCTTGCTTGATATCAAGACTACAGACTTGAAGCCTTCTTCTCTCACAGCCAAAGCTTACGACTCAACATCCCGAGCATCCTCGGAGTTGCTACTTTAGACCTCTGGTTTGGACAATAAATTGATACCTGTGGAATTCCAGGTTATCGACATCCCGATTACTTTCAATGCCCTGCTGGGAAGACCTTGGCTGCACCAAGTCAAAGGGGTCGCCTCAAGCCTCCACCGGTGTGTGAAATTCGTCTCGAATGGGGATCTGACGACCATTTACGGAGATTTAGTCACTTTAGAAGGCACAGACACGGGCGGAATACCTATTCTAGAAATCAAACATGACGAGGAAGGTCACATGCTAACAGGCTTCACGGTCGAGCCTCCCAAGGCCCAAGTGTGCAACATAGATAAAATCCCACCGGTCTTGAAAATGATGAGAAAAATGAGCTATCTACCTGGCCTCGGAGCTGGGAAGCACCAACAAGGAACTCACAAACTCATCGAAGTGAAAGGACAGAATACTCGCCACGGCTTGGGATATGAGGCCTCCCCAGTGGACACTGCAAAGGGAAAAAGATTTGAAGCTGCCACAGGAAAGGTCCCGGTCGACAACCCTAAATCTCTCCCCTTCAGCCTAATTTGGTGACTACTTTGTAAAGGGTCCCACACAACCAGGAAACATCACAGAGCCCACTCCTACGGCATGATGGCTAAAGCTACAAGATAACCTCAACAAGTTAAGAGGAACCAAGGCTAACCCGGTCCGTAGAATGTTCCTGGACCTACCCAAGATACATGGGGCTACCACTGCCATGAAGAGTGAGTATACCTTCAGAGGCGTGCCTGACCTGGTGGAACAGTTCGAGAAGCTCACAACCACTATTCCTACTGTGCCCAGAAGATCCGAAACCCGAATTCGAACCGACAGTGCCAAAAGCTAAGGCCACGGAATTTCCCTCAGATGATTGGGATGGTCTGGTTATGCGCAGAATTGTTCGAAGAAGAAGTCCAGGTGCCAGACCTGATTGATCTCGGCTCGGTCCAAAAGATGATAGCGGCAATTGAGAAAGGAAAACAAAAACAGCACAGTTCTCGAGTCATGAGGCCACCAACAGCGATGCCGCTAAAGAATTGGGAAACTCTCTCAGGCCCGTCCGCGACCAAGGAGGAAATGATCACCAAGCTTGGATTGGTCCCCCGTCCCTTTGTGTCAATCTAGGACAAGTCCTCCCAGTCTCTCTGTTAAGATCGAGTCTCTAGGGTCGTCCGATGGCCTTACGCTGAAGACTACGAGTCGCAGCAAGCACTGCATCCCCTTTCGTTTTCAATGAAATGACCTTTCTGAGTATCCCTTGATTGCCACTTTAACTAATGATGAATTAATTAAAAAAAAAATTTAATAATAATTCATTAGATAAAGAAGCAGACACATTAAACAAAAAAAAATCAAACAACAAAAAAAAATCTTTAAGCAGGTTGTCCGGAAAGAGGAAAATCGAGCCCAAGCTGCCGAAGAGATTTTGACGAGTGTGAATCTGGGAACTGCGGAAGAGCCTAAAGAGACGCAGATTGGTGATTTCGTCGAAGGAATTGGAAAGGATGCTCTGCAAAGTCCTACAAAATCCTCAATTCAAGGAAAGTTGCCCTCTTCATCAAAGAAAACATCATGTGCAGATACGGGTTGCCAGCCGAAATCATCTCAGATAATGGATCCCACTTCGAAGGGGAATGTGAAAAATTGCTGGCAGAATTCCGAATAACCCGTCACAAGTCATCTCCCTACAGGCCCCAAACCAACGGAGCCGTCGAAGCAGCAAACAAGACTCTGGAAAATATCATCCGGAAAATGGCTGTCCAAGGCAGAGATTGGCCCGAGAAGTTACACCTGGCACTCTGGGGCTACAGAACATCAGTCAGAACGGCAACTGGGGAAACACCTTTTGCCCTCACATACGGAATGGAAGCCGTACTCCCAATCGAGCTGGAAATACCCTCGCTCCGTATACTGCTGGAAAGCCAGATCAACGAGGTCGAATGGCTCCAGAGTCGCCATGACGAATTGGCCCTACTAGACGAACGCCGATTGAAGGCCATGGAACACATCCGGGCCTACCAAGGAAGAATGGCTAGAGCCTTCGACAAGAAAGTAAAGCATCGGGAGATCCGAGAAGGTGATCTCGTTCTAAAAGAAAAGCCCCCAGTCCGTATCAACCCCCTCGGCAAATGGGAGCCTGTATGGGTCGGGCCATATGTCGTCCAGAAGATCTTCTCTGGAGGAGCCATGCAACTTGCAGACCTCGACGGGAATCCCTTTGTACACCCAGTGAATGGTGACAAGCTGCGCAGATACTACGCGTAAAACAAAAAAAAGAAGAAAGAAGGAAAAGTGCTAAAAGAGTAATACCCAACTAGGTTGAAAACCCGAGAAGGGCGGCCTAGGTAAAAAACAGGGTTGCACCAAAAAAAAAAAAACAACAAAAAAACAACAAAAACAACAAACAAAAAAAAGAGTTCACCAGGTTGAACTACGAAGACCCGAGCTCCTCAAAATGAGGGGAACGTAGAAACTGGAAACGGTTCGGTCTAAAGCACAAATAAAAGTCATACTTTGGCATCAATACAATTGATCAGACCATGAAAGCGTCTCGAAAAACTCTAAAGCAATTCAAATATTCATTACAAGTTAAAAGCTCTTTGATGAGTCTAAGCCCGATTCATTCCTACAACTGGCAACCTGCTAAAAGAAAACTAAGATACATAATCAAACTAATGTGTCTGCCATGACAAGAAAGGGATACTCGGAAACCACAGAGTCACTCCAAGCCACTCGTACTGGCCTCTCCCCTCTTCTTCCCCCTTCGAGTCTTTCTCTTCTGAACCGGAAAAATGTCGGTACTCCTCCTACCAAGCTCTGGTATAGGGACAGGGTCTATCAAACCAGCCTCTGTCAGGGCCTTAGTAGCCCTAGCGTCATCCCTCATCTCCTGTAGCCTAGCTGGTAGCATAGGAGCCCTCCTCTCCTGTCTCCTGACGTAAGCCTCATAATCGGTCACAGCGTCTCCGCTCCTGTCATGAGGGTTGGCCCTCGCCTCGGCCCTCCTCCTCTCAGAAACAGTCTGGTCTTCCGCACCCACAATGGCCTCACGCCATCTCAAAATAGCCACATGAGTCTCTCCCAGATGCCTCTCATACCAATCCAGGTACCAAGTGGTCAGGAACACCGGTCTCGGACGCCTGAGAATGACCCGAGGAGGAAAGGCATCATACCTCCATGCTCGGAAAAAAAATGGAAACACTGAGGGATCATCCATAGAAACAGGAGCCACCACCCTGGTGGCTATATCATCAAAACCCTCCAAGGGAACCTGCTCCAAGCCAAACTGTCTCAGGACTAAAGCCGGAATATAGAAGCTAGACTGAGAAAGCCCCGGAAGCATGACCACGGGAGACCCATCCTGAAGCACTCTGCGAGTCTCCACCCGCCAACAAGGCACTGACCATCTGATATCTTCAGTCTGGCGACCCGCCATCCAACGCTCCCACGAGCCCTGATCATCAAAATCTACATCAACACCTCTCCTGGCAAAAGTCCAAGGCCTGATCATATCAGAGGTTTCCCGAAGAACCCCCAAACGCTCCATCAGCCACAGGGTCAAGAGGAACGGGCTGCCCCCGTGCATATACCGCCGTCCGGTAGCTAATCTGTCGAGAGCATGAAAAGTCTCCCCAAGAATCAAAGGAACGACATCTCTGCCCAGGCGACAGTGAACGACAACATCTAGCAGAGACCGATGGCAAATCCCAAAGGAATAGACCATGAACAGGGTGCCAAACATACAAAGTGCAAAGGCATCCCAATAGGCATCATCCACCAAACCTAGGCCCCTAAATCTGTCGGGAAGACCGGAAATATCGAAATGATCGGGACCGCGGATCATACCTTGCGCTTCCTCCGGGGAAAGATGAAGGAGGACGCACAATCTGTCAGCAAAAGAAGCCCCTCCGGGCAAGGGAACCGCTATCTCTTCCACCTCCGGACCTCCAAGCAAGGCCCGAAATTCTTCGACAGTCGGAACAATCTCGTTGAAGGAAAGGCAAAAGACATGCCTTCTAGTATCCCAAAACGAAGAAGAAGCTCTTAAGAGGTCATAATCCGGAACCAATTCTTTGAGAGACCACAAGCATCGTATCTTGTACCTTTCTTCAAAGAATGATCTTCTCCCGTGCATAATCTCCCTACACCACTCCTTGAACTTTTCAAAGAACAACATTTGCCTTTCTTTGGACAATTTTGGAGAATTTTTGGCCATTTCCATGTTTTTTCTCTTCTCTCCCGAAATTCCAGTGAGTTTGAACTGAAGAAGATGAGGTTTCAATGACATTTATGGTCCAAACCATATCCAACCACCGAAATAAATGAAAACTGTCAGATCTTGACCCTATCCGCGCGGATACAAGTGTCATTACCAAAAAAAATCTGCAACAGTCCAAGCTGCTACACCAAAAGAGGAATATTCCGTCCCGGTTGCTCGAAACCTGTGCAAAAACCTCCCCAAACCAGTCCATATACCAAACACCCTTGCAAAAAAAAAAACCAAGGCTCATGCAACACTGCATTCATACTGCATTGCATTCATAAAATAAAATCCTAAATTATTACATTCCAAAAAAAAAAAGAGTGTGCATAAAAAAAAACAAACAAACATAAATAAAATCCTAAATTATTACATCAAAAAAAAAAAAGAAAAAAATGTGCATAAGCTGTACAAATCTAAATCTCAATCTCAAATCTCAAAAAAAAAAAAAAAAAAAATCAATCGGAGTCTCCGGCGCCCGATGTACGCCCGCCCTCTTGCGACTCGGGCCCGCCTCCTCGGGAGCCACGAAAATCTCGGGCTCAGAATCGTCCTCGTCTCGAGAAGAGGTTCATCGGGACCAACCGGCACGCTCCGATAGGGCAAGCCGAGATCCGCGAAAAATCGTATCCGAAGGTGAAGGCGTCGGACTCTGCACGTACGAAGACGACCCGCCATCTTGCCATACGTGTCCCTGCCCGTGTGGATCCCGAGAATGACGTGATCCGAAGGCAACACCGCGCGGGGATCAAGGAGAGAGGAGACAAAGGAGTCTCGAAGGAAGTCTCCGAGTGAATAGGGAAGCCTCCCGTCTAACAGGCGCCGGCCGTGGTCGCCTCGCTCTAGCACGAGGAGCCCCGCAAGCGACCATCCTCCCGATGAATCTCTTGGCCCCGATCACTTGCTTCGTCGGCTTCTCGACGACCACCTCCGAAAAGCGCACAAAAGCAAAAGCGTCAAAAAAAGAGGTGATGCTAAAGATGATGAGACAAAAGAAAGAAAAGAAGGGGAAAAGGTGAAGCCATACCTTCATACCGGACGAGGCCGGAAAGCTCGTGGAAGTCGCTCGGGGTGAGGGATCTGCACCCTCAATCGGACCCCATCTGGATATAGGAAAAATCCGTCCGAGGGTACCGCGGGATCCCAAGCCCCTCCCTATCCAGAACCCGAGGCATCCTCAGCCTCCTCAAGACGAATGTCGCATATGGCTCAATCGCCACGAAATCCGAGAAGTGCTGGCCGGCTCGGTAATCATCCCAGGTCACGGACCGATCGCTCGGGTGCATCATATCGACGGGAGGCTCCACCGGTGTCCTCAAAGGCGAATTCACGCCATGCTGGCGCGTCACCCTCTCTCCCAGATAATATGCATCGCAGTCGAGACCCCTCAAAATCCTCATTGCACAGTCCGGATCTCGGCGCCCTTCACTGCGCCACCTCAAAGCGATCCCGGGGGAAGAATATCATCCCCTCATCTGTCTCGGCCTCCGTCGAAAGGAAGGCAATCCGCGTGCACACGAGAGTCATCGCCCCCTGGAGCTTATCTTCTCCCGGGCATGCTTGGACCAAGGCTGCATGGCCGGATACGCCCCGACGTACTCCGCCGGCTGCCGCCACATCGTGACGTGGAAAAACTCCAACGCCCATACCTGCGAAAGGTAAAAATCCAATCAATCCAGTGCAAAAGAAAAGTGCGTGCTCAAAAAAAAAGGAGGGAAAGCAAAAAGAGAGCTTATACCTCCAGGGCAAACTCAAAGCGGTCAAAGAGCTCACGGCCTTCCGATGTACCTATCAAGAGCAAAATAAAGCTCTGCCAGCCCGGCCTCTCCCCACGAGACATCTCCGGCCGTCTCCATGTCCTCCAAGGACCTCAACAAGGCAAAGGCGCCGTCCCCTCGGCATGTCCAAAGAGCGTGCTCGAAAAAGCAAACCACAAGAAGGCCACGGCAATCGATCGGCGCCTATCCTCTCCTCCCGGCCTCATAACTCGCTATGGTCTCCACAATATTGCCGTAGACCACGGCATACTCCATCCCCATCCCCTTTGTGGGAATAGGGAAAATCCCGAGAAGAGCACAGAGATCGGCATCGCTGTAGCCATCCCGCCACTCAATCTTTGCGTCCATTAAAGGACAGGCCCGTAATCGCGGCATAGTCGGAGGGCGTAACCGTAGCCTCGCCCCGAAGAAGTGGAAGGTGTGGGTCGCGTCCCACCAATCTTGCGCGAGCAAACATCAAGCCCTTGCTCTTAGGGAACTTGACCAGCCCCCTCAAGCACTCAACGAACTCCCAAAGCCCCGTCTCGACAACGATCTGTCTCGGACTCGGCAAAGCTCCTCGGCCCACATTCGGAAGCCGGTCCCACAAGTCAATCACGGACTCCACTGATCCTCGAGTCTTCATTTTGTTCAGCTGCTCCGTCACAAAACGGTTTCCGCCCTGCAAAAAAAAAAAGAGAAAATGTCAAAAAGATTGCATTTGCATTTGCACAAAAAAAAAGAGCATACACATGCATTAAAAAAAAAAAATTCGGCAGCATAACGGCATGCAATAGACATAGCCTCATTTTTCTCGCATAAAAGAAAACAGTTTTCAGCAAATCCCAATGCATGCATTCCTACGGAAGTAAAAACTCCGTCCCATTTTCATAAAATAACATGCATACCATCCATCATCTCAAAAAAAAAAAATGCATACATGCATACAACGGGAGGAAAAATCCGTCCCACTTTTCAAAAAAAAATATATCCTAAACATACATACATCCCATATTGGCAAAATGCCCATTCTTTCCAAACAAAATGCATGCATTGCATCATTCATCAATATCAATATTCAATCTCAAAAAAAAAAATCATCATCATCAACATGCAATATTCAATTTAAAAAAAAAAATCACAATTTTCGAATTTTCACATGCAATTTTCGAATTTTTTTTAAAAAAAAAATGGCGAAAATGCCAAATTCTTTTTCCCAAGCAAAATGCACCTTTTGGGTTACTCACATAATCATCAAGATTCAAAGACAATGAACATGCAATATTCAATTTCAAAAAAAAAAAAATTCAAAAATCACCTAAAATTCAAATTTCAAACAAGAAATCAACAAAGGGATCAAAGGGTTTCAAAGTATACCGTTCGGAGATTCGAATCCGAAGCCCAATGTTGCCAAGCATCGGGGTAGGGCTCCTCCGCAATCGATTGCGAAAGATTGTAATGCCTCCTCATCCGGACGAGCTCCAATCGCCTCTCCGCTACCGGGCCACGTCCTTGGCCTTGAAAAGCGCCTTCCCCATGTTCCATTGCTCGAAAATCGAAGGAAATCGGAAGATTTTTGAAGCTTCTAAGGCCAACAATGGCGGATTCGCAGTTCTCTCTCTCTCTGTTCTCGTAATTTTGAAAAAACTGAATGGGGAAGAGAAAGGGCGTTGGCCCTAATTAATACCCCTGGTTTTCAAACCCTATCCGCGCGGATAGGATTGCAAGGGTCAAAATGACCCTTTTGCCCCTTAAAATTCCAGGACTGCAATTCGGTCCCGACTTGACAAAGTTAACCAAAGTTAACCAAAGTCGGCCCCTTGTCAAGAAAATCACCCCGGCGGTAAACGTAAGACCGAGTGCCCGAGAAAGATAACGAGATCCCATATCTTTCATCAAAATTACCCCAGGCCAAACGTAAGACCGAGTGCCCCGAGAAAGATAACGGATCCGTATCTTTCATCAAAATCTTCCGGCGGTAAAACGTAAGACCGAGTGCCCGAGAAAGATAACGAGATCCCGTATCTTTCATCAAAATCACCCCGGCGGTCAAACGTAAGACCGAGTGACCCGAGAAAGATAACGGATCCGTATCTTTCATCAAAATCACCTCCCGTGATCAAACGTAAGACCGAGTGACCCGAGAAAGATAACGAAATCCCGTATCTTTCATCAAAATCTTCCCGGCGGTAAACGTAAGACCGAGTGCCCGAGAAAGATAACGGATCCCGTATCTTTCATCAAAATCTTCCCGCGGTCAAACGTAAGACCGAGTGCCCCGAGAAAGATAACGGATCCCGTATCTTTCATCAAAATCCTTCCCGGCAGTCAAACGTAAGACCGAGTGCCCTGAGAAAGATAACGAGATCCCGTATCTTTCATCAAAATCACCCCCGGCAGTCAAACGTAAGACCGAGTGACCCGAGAAAGATAACGGATCCCGTATCTTTCATCAAAATCACCTCCGGCAGTCAAACGTAAGATCGAGTGACCCGAGAAAGATAACGAAATCCCGTATCTTTCATCAAAATCTTCCCCGGCAGTCAAACGTAAGACCGAGTGACCCGAGAAAGATAACGGATCCCGTATCTTTCATCAAAATCTTCCCCGGCAGTCAAACGTAAGACCGATTTCCTCGAGAAAGATAACGAGATCCCGTATCTTTCATCAAAATCTTCCAACGGCAGTCAAACGTAAGACCGATCTCCCCGAGAAAGATAACGAGATCCCGTATCTTTCATCAAAATCCTCCGGCAGTAAAATGTAAGACCGATCTCCCTGAGAAAGATAACGAGATCCCGTATCTTTCATCAAAATCATCCAACGGCAGTCAAACGTAAGACCGATTTCCCAGACGAATACGTCTGATTTTCCCCAGCAAAGGCTAACGAAATCCCCAGCAAAGTTAACGGAATCCCAAAAGCCAACGAAATTTCGAGGAAAACTCGAACTACGAAATGGCTTGATTCCCACTAGGGATACGTAGGTAGCCTATCATTAGGTCCAGCCCCTCGACCAAAACGGTCACCCTCTCCTTCGGCAGCAGACGAAGTCCACCGAAAGGCCATTTCAAATTAAGGTCCGAGGCACCTAAAAAGCCATCATCATTAAGGTCCGAGGCGCCTAAAAAGCCATCATCATCAAGGTTCGAGGCACCTAAAACGCCATCTCCAAGGTTTGAGGCACCTAAGACGCTATCACTAGGAAAAGCGATAAATCGCAATCATCCCAGCGAGACCGAAAATGGTCATTCCACCCCGACGGAGCGGGTAGCCATCGGACCGAAAATGGTCATCTCTTATCCCAGCGAGTTTCTCTCCGGCCAGCTGAGAACTCGCTCATCGGGTTCGAGGCACCTAAAACGCCATCATCTCCAGGTCAAAGACCCGAACTACGGCTGGCTTGATTCCCGATCGGGATACGTAGGTAGCCTATCGCTAGGTTCGGCCACCCGATCACTCGATCATCTGCCAAATATGGAGCCTTACTCTTATCGACGACCCCGCTTCCTTCGAAGCGCCGTCGCCAGAGGGCTACTGTAAGTGCTCCAATTTGAGCTTGTTAGAATTTTCGTTAGAAAATTAACGAAAGTTATAACATTTCTAACAATTCCTAACAATCCTAACCTTTCTAACAAAGTGAGGGTAAAATGGGCATTGTTATTTAAGGTTAAACCTTAAAAAGAATCTTAAAAAGAAAAACAAAAGAATAAAACCACAAATAGAAATGCTTTGGAAACATAATCATTTGGTCAATTTGAATTTTGAAAAGAAATATTCCCCTTGTCCAAAGCTGGAGCTGCATTTAATGAACAGTGCATGCTGAGGGGACTTGTCCGCGCGGATGAGTTTGCATATTTCGAGAGGGCTATAAATTGAGCCCTCCGAGTCACAAAAATAAGAAGGAAAAACACATTTTGCACCGAACCTGCGGCGAAATATAGAGAGAAAACAGGTGAGAATTCACTTGAATTGTCACCATTTTCTCTCCAATCTTTCCCAACTCATACTCATCCACTCACTCTCATATTAAAGCCCTAAACACTCATACACTCAAGCCAAACACTCAAGAACACAAGGAAGATTGGTAAACCCTCCTCTTCCTAACCCTAAATCTCATCCATGCATGCATCTTTCAACTACAAAATGTAGTTCCTTCATCTTCTTGCTTTAGATCTAAGAAGATCACCATGGAAGACCATCTCCATGGATGATCTTCTACAAAGATCAAAATTATTTCCAAGTTTTCTTACTTTCTTACCAAGAAAACTCATTTTCAAAACCCTAAAAACCATTTTCAAGCATAAAATCTCATTTTCAAAGGATAAAAATCCCCTTCCCAAGCAAATGAAATGCTTAGTCCTAATGTACCCCAAGGATGGTTTGGTATAGTTGATTCACCACTAAAATGTCTAGTGATCACTAACCAAAACCTAGGGAAATGGGGACAAGCATGGATGCAAACCCCCCCTTAAAATCATATTTTCTTTCTTGAGAAGTTGCTGTCCAGTAGCAATTTTCTCAGACCTCAGTCCATGGTCTTAATTTTTGGACACAGATGAACTTGGAATTTGGTGTTGACTACAAAATACTTTTTGTAGCCAACATCCAGATCTTTCCAGACATATTTTTACTTTATTTTTGGGTGAGTAAAACTCCTCTTTTCAAATTTTCTTTCAGAGGCTAGTTCATCAGCTTCTGGGAATCCAGATCTCATATCTGAGGTTTCCAGAAAGTTTTGACCCTCAAATCTTCTCCAAAATGGAAAATTCCTTCGCACAAACTTTATTTAAGGTGTCTAGAACAACTTTCATTCTCTGAGTTTATCCAGATTATGAAGTTTTAAGACCCTTGAATACATTTCAAAATCAAAGGTCCACTGCCTTTTTCATTCTGGCAGAAATGGCTCTCAACTTCAAAAGGTCTTTTGAGTACCAAATCTCAATCCAAAAATCTTCCAAAAAATCATGGGATCATTTTAAAGTCTTAAAAAGATATCCCAATTTTTACTTTTCTGAGTTTCAACTTATTTTGGCCAAAACACACACACACACACACACACAAATGATTTTCAGCTTGGAAGACTCGTTTTACGAGGCGCGTCGGGTGCACACTAACGTCCTTCCCGACGCGTAACATGACCTCCGAACCTAAATCTCTGATCTCGGGCTTTTTTCAAAGTTTTGGCCCTCAAAATTAAAATGGCGTGGCGACTCCGTTTTCGTTGATTTTCTTTTAAACAAAAAATGGGAAAATTTTCGGATACACACATCATCACAACTGCCCCTTCTGTTTAGAACCCAAATGCCCTTGCTTTGTGGGGCGACTTACTCGATCATAAACACAAGCTTTTAGATGACGCTAAAGCTCTTGCCCTCGCGACTTCAAGTTCAACTCAAGCCGCACCAACTGATGATCCCAATGCCTCAGCTTAACTTCTCTTTAACATTTAGCTTTCTTCAAACAACTTTCGTAACTTTCCATGATGTCTAAACAATTTACTTTCTTTTCTTTTGGGGCCTGCGAGCCTATAAACAATGTATATTCGCGGCCTTTGTGCTTGCCCCTTTATTTTCATGTTTCACTTATTTCGTCATTCATTGTTTTGATAGTTTATCAAAAAATCTCTTTTGCATGACAGGTACCCTACACATATACTCCCATCGAAAAAGTGAAGTCGTCTTTAGGCGACTTTACTTATAATGCATATTGCGCGACTCATCTTGTCGCTGGCTCTAACCCTTTCTTAATCTTCTTTTGCTTCATACTTAAAATAATTTCCTTCTTTTTGCCTTATCTTTCCTTTGTTATTCCAGCGAGAGAATGATATCTTTCATAGCGACTTATGTTTATGCCCTTAATGCGAGATAAACCTTTTCCTCATTCATAGTTCAGAGACTTTCCTCTCTATAGTCCCTAGACTCTTACATTTTTCATCATTCATAAATTGACTCGCATCATTTATCACGACTTACATTGACTCGCAACATTTATAGTCCGTCGACTTTCAACATTTATAGTCCGTCGACTTTCAACATTTATAGTCCGTCGACTTTCAACATTTATAGTCCGTCGACTTTCAACATTTATAGTCCGTCGACTTTCAACATTTATAGTCCGTCGACTTTCAACATTTATACATTTGTTTCAATAACTCATCAAATATTGTTTTGATAATTCATCAAAAACTCTTTGCCTTCTTACCTTTAGCGAGATATCATCATACACATATACTCCCATCGAAAAAGTGAAGTTGTCTTTAGGCAACTTTACTCTTAAGCGATTTATCTACCATGTTATTGGCGACTAATCATACATGACTATAAAATTTAATCCATGTAAGACACATACGAGGAATAAAATTTCATGCTTTCATTGTATTAAAACAAGTTCAACGTATATATCTTCTATTAGAATCATAAAACATATGGCTTTCCTTCATGATTAAAAAGTTCATAGATTCATCAAAATGAATATGAAAAAAACTTTCATAAGAATAAAATAAGTAAATTACCCTCATTACTTCAATGGTAATATTTCTTTAAATGATCAACACTCCATGCATTCGGGATATCTTTGCCGCCTTCTTCTTTCAAGTGATAAGTCCCTTCTCGCACAATCTTAGCGATTTGGAAGGGACCTTCCCATTTTGGGTCTAGCTTGGCAAATCCCGCTGTCGCGCCTTTAACTTCACGGCTTCTCAACACCCAATCTCCTACATTGAATGACCTTTTCTTTACTCGCTTGTCGTGTTGTGCCTTCATCCTCTGCTTGTAATTAATCATCCTCATTCTCGCTCTAAGCCTCTTCTCATCACTCAGGTCTAGCTCGAAGCACCTTCTGTCGCCATTCATTATCTCGTCATAATAAGTTACTCTATGGGTAGGCAAACCCATCTCAGCAGGAGCCATTGCTTCTGAGCCGTAAGTTAAAGCGAAGGCAGTCTCACCAGTTGATCCCTTCACTGTCGTTCTAACATACCATAAAGCTGTGGACAACTCTTCCAACCAAGCTCCTCCTCTCTTTTCTAAGTTCTTACACAAAATTTCCAGAACTTGCTTGTTAGCGGCCTCTACTTGTCCGTTGCATTGCGGCCTATACACTGCGGATTGCCAATGTTTGATATTCAAATTCTCGCAAAAACCGTGAAACTTTTTTCTAAATTGCGGCCCGTGATCAGAAATGATTGCCCGCGGCATTCCATGGCGACATAGGATTTCCTCCGTTACAAATCTGATAATCTGGTCTTCAGTGGTAGAAGTTAATGCTCTTGCCTCTGTCCATTTAGTGAAATAATCAACAGCTACCACCACCATCTGTGCTCCTCCTTTGGCCTTGGGAAAGGTCCTATAAGGTCTATCCACCACATATCAAAGGTCCACGCTGCTATAATTGGGGTCTGCTCAGTCGCTGGATGCCTAGGAATGTTAGTATGTCGGCGCGCGATCACATCTCCTCACATATTCCTCCGCATCTTTCTTCAATGTCGGTAATATCCAAGGAACATGATTTTACTAGCCAAAGTTCTTGCCCTGGATGGCCTCCGCAAATGCCTTCATGTACTTCGAACAAGACATTATCCACCTTTCTGGCTCCACGCATCTCATCAACGGTCGCGAGAAAGACTTGCGGTATAAGATCCCATCTGTACGGTAAACCTTGGCGACATTTTTCTTACAATCTTCGCCTATCTTCTTCTTGAGGCGGCTCTTCCTTTTCCAAATAGTCTTTCATTTCGCATACCCAATCTTTTCGCCGCTTCAATTTCCATTATCAGCGGCCTTTCAAATGCCGGCTCTTCAATAAATTCCACTACCACCTTCTTGGGCAACTCCTCTATTTTGTCACAAGCGGCCTTGCTCAACATGTCGGCTCGCTCATTTTCTCTCTATCAATGCACCAGTTCCCAATAATCAAAGCTCTGCAAAATCTGTCTTACCATTTCACAATATTTTGCCAAGATTGTACTCACTACTCCGTAACTACCCTTCACTTGGTTGACAATCAACTGAGAATCAGAATGGGCAACTATTTGCTTTACTCCAATATCTCGACATAGCTCCAATCCCGCCACCAACGCCTCATATTCTGCCTGGTTGTTTGTCATATTAAACTTAAACCTCAGGGCCTTCTCGTACATGCAATCCTTTTCTGGCGAACTTAATGAAATCCCAGCTCCTCCTTTGTCTTTAGCTGAGGATCCATCAACAAACAGTTCCCAACATCCTTCTGGTCTTTCTCGCTCCTCTTCTATCTCAGGGTCCTGCGACTTAGCCTTCCTTTTCTTGGCCCCCTGAGTCTCTATCTCCTCCCTTTCATATGTAAATGAAGTTTCAAGAATAAAGTCCGCCAAAGCCTGCGCCTTAATCGCCTTTCTTGCCTCAAACTGAATATCAAACTCCGTTAATTCAATCGACCATTTTAAAAGCCTTCCCGCTGAATCAGGCTGTTGTAAAATCTTCCTCAAGGGCGCATTAGTCAACACAGTAACAGGATGAGATAAGAAATAAGCCCTTAGCTTCCGCGTCGCAATCACCAAAGCATAAGCCAACTTTTCAGCATTAAAGTATCTCGCCTCTACTTCACTTAATGCCTTGGAAACATAATACACCGGCTTTTGCATGCCACCATCCTCCTTTATCAATACCGCTGCCACTGCTAAATCAGAAGCCGCCAAATAGACATATAACTGGTCTCCTTCTTCTGGGCTACATAGGATGGGCGGCTTTCCCAAATACTCCTTTACCTTTTGAAACGCTTCTTCACACTTTGCATCCCAAGAAAACTTTTGATCTCCTTTCAATACTTTGAAGAACGGCAAACATTTCTCAGCCGACCGTGACACAAATCGTCCCAGAGCTATCACCCTACCATTTAACCTCTGAATTTCTTGAATGGTCTTGGGCGACTTCATATCAATTAACGCCTGGATCTTCTCCGGATTTTCCTCTATCCCGCGGCGATTTACTAGAAATCCCAAAAACTTTCCCGCCGTAACTCCAAAGGTGCACTTACTTGGATTAAGCTTCATGGAATTCCTTCTCAAATTCTCAAAAGTCTCCGTCAGATCCGCCAAATGATCCTCCCCCTTGGTTTTGATTACCATATCGTCAATATAAGCTTCGACATTCCTTCCAATCTGCGATTTAAAAATCTTGTTGACCATCCTTTGGTATGTCGCCCCAGCATTCTTCAAGCCGAAAGGCATCATTTTATAGCAAAAATTTCCAAGGGGAGTTCTGAAAGCTTGTTTTAGCCTTGTCTTCTTCAAGCATCTTGATCTGATGATACCCTGAGTAAGCATCAATAAAACTAAACACCTTGTGTCCCGCAATAGAGTCCACCAATCTATCAATCTTTGGCAAAGGATAACAATCCTTGGGACATGCCGTATTCAGATCTGTGAAGTCTATGCACATCCTCCACTTCTTGTTTGCCTTCAACACCATGACTGGGCAAGCTAGCCAGACTGGATAAGTGATTTCTTCAATAATTCCCGCCTTTAATAACTTCTCCACTTCTCCAATCACCGCTTTCTCCTTTTCCGCCGACAGGTATCTCACCTTCTGCTTAAAAGGTTCTACATTTGGATCAGCATTTAAACAATGTAAGGCGACCTTCTCATCAACTCCGCACATATCCTCAGGTTTCCAAGCAAATACATCAATGTTATCTCGCAAAAAATCAATCAGCATATCTCGCTCATCCTTTTTCAATTGTTTCCCAATTTTAACTTTCTGCTCTGGGTATTTGTCATTCACAATCACTTCTTCCAATTCTTCTGCCGCTTGGATATCAGGCTCATCCCGTATTTGCAATGTATCTATTTCCATTTCAGCCGCCTTTCTCCGATCGACACATTTCTTTATCCTCTTACCGCTACTTCCCCCCTTATCTCTCCGTGACGACATGCTCTCAGGGGTGTCCATCATGATCTCTTCATCACATTCTTCACTATCCGAATCTACTATCTCTTCAATACGGGGCTCTCTCATTTTGACAAATTCTGTGGATCTAGACCAGGCCATTTCTGCTTGCATCACCATCAAAGCCATCAAATTCTTTTCTGACTTTTCTTGCATCATTTTTGTCTCTACATCTCGCTCATCACTTCTTTCCTGCATAACTTCATCCCCTGCTCTTTCCTCAATGATTATGATTGCCGACTTATTTTTCATACTTTCTGTCTCCTCCCAACTCTCACATCCCCCTAAGTCGGTGATCATATTTATTCTCGCATCCCGCACAGTCAGAGCAGTAGAAAGTGAACTTGTACTTGCTCTAGCCGCTGTTTGCATTTCAATCTTCTTCTGAATCACTTCTTTCACCTCACTTCTCAAACATGCTATCCCCTTTGCCGTAGGAAACTTGACCCGCTGATGCGGGATAGATACCACCATCTCAAAGCTTTGCATAAAGGGAATACCTACGATAGCGTTATAAGGTGACACCAAGTCAATAACCATAAACTCCACGGTGCGAGTTCTCACCTTCTCATCTTCTCCTATTTCTACCGCCAAAGAAATCGTCCCCTTAACCCGCACAGTGTGGTTTGTAAATCCTTCCAAAAAACCCTTATACGGCACCAAATTGGCCTCTGTATATCGCATCTTTTTAAAAGCATCATAGTAGAGAATATTTCGGCTTGCTCCAGAATCTACTAAAACCCGATGCAAAATCTTTTGTTCCACACAGGGCGATTGAGATTACAATCGGTTGGCATCCATGACTCGGCGTTAAAGCCAACTCTCGCCTTGAAAAACTGATCATCCTTTCTTCACTGGGTGGATAGGCGGGAATGTGACAAGTATGGGATAGCGACATAATCTGATTACTTAAGCAAGTAATGCTTGTGGGCTCGTGAATTACCAAAATTTCATTCCTGTTACCATTTCCTCCTTGAGCCGCCCCATTTGGCTCTTGCCATACATACTCTTGCAGCTCACCCCTTTCAACCTTCTTTTGAATTACTCTTTTCAAATTATAACAATTGTCGGTCTCATGACCCCTGTCCCGATGATAATTACAATATTGATTCATGTTAATCCTCCCAAGATCATTCATTTCAAAAGGTGGTGGCAAATCAACAGCCCGCAGAATTTCACTTGGTGTAGCAGTCAACCTTGTAAACCTTATAATCCTCCTAACTCCTCGACCTCCATTTTGCCCTCCATTACGACCTCCAACGCGACCTCCCCCTCTACCGCCAGCAGGATTCCCTCGACCTCCTTGTTGAGCGGCATTCCCTTCCTTTACATACTCAATCCTATCCTTAACACTTTTCTTCCCAGTGTTAGAAGCTCCTTCATCAATATCCTCACCACCACAATACGCCTTGACCCTCTCATGTAACTCGCTCAAAGTCGCAGGCAATCTCATCCTTAACTCCCTCCTGAATGATTCGGCTAGCAGACCCGACATATACATCATTATAACATATTTGGGATCAATCTCAGCAATTTGATTGGCAATTAGCAAAAATCTGTTGGTGTAAGTAACAAGACCTTCTCCCGTCTTCTGTTTAATCCCAATCAACTCCTGCAGTACTACTGGTTGAGCTCCCACTGATCCAAATCTCGCCAAAAACTTTCTTTTGAAGTCTTGGTACCCCAATATGGAATTAACAGGCTGCTGCACAAACCAATCCAAAGCCTGAAGTTCCAAGGTGCTAGCAAAAGTCTTACATAATAAAGCATCATCCTTAGTCAAAATCGCCATTGTGACCTCAAATCCCGCTACATGAGTTCTGGCGGTGGTGACTCCTGCATACTTGGATAGAGCGGGCAAACGAAAATCTGGAGCTGGCTCAGCTTCCTGGATATATCTAGCAAACGGAGCGACAAAGGAGTCCTTCTCACTATCAACTACACCACCCCTTTCCAGTTCTGCCAATCTCCTTGCCATCTCAGCCATCTGCTTCCTGAAACCGTCTTCTTCTCAAAAACGACTAACTCCTATACCCTTCCCTTTTTCTACCACCTTGGGTTTCTCGAAATCTTTGAAACTTCTCACCTCTTTCTCGCCATCTTCTGCATCATTTGACGCAGTATCACCATCTTCTTCTTCACAATAGAGGGACGACACTTGGGAAGTGTGTGGCCAATGATAAACTTTAATCTTTCTTCCATTTTCCATGTACTCTCCCGCTTTTCTTTTTTGTGACCCTTCTATTCGCTTTTGCGACCCTTCTATTCTCGCTTCTGCTCCTTTTGGCTTCTCAGGTTCTACTTCCTTTTCTTGCTCCTCATTCACTACAATTACCTCCTTGTTTGCTCCCTTATCTCCCTCTATTGTCGCCGTTAAAAATCCCTGCGGGATTGGAGTAGGTTTCTTCTTCATCGCCCTTAGTCGCTTGTTGTTTTCAATCAATTGCAAGATCAAAGTGTTATGGATCCTCAAACTTTCTTCCTCATTCTCTATTTCCTCCTCTTGTGGTGGCGGCATCACATTCCTCTCTCTCTCGTCGCCAGTATCTCGCTCCACCTCTTCCGGGATTACTTGCTGCGAGGAAGAAGTATCTCTCGCTCCACCCATACCGATATTCCCAAACCCAGAAATTGGAGTGACAATGTTCCTTCCCGCTACAGTCTTCTGGCCCACTACCATATTCTTCTCTGGTGTTGACATTCTTTCCACTTACGTAATCACCCTTATGAACTTCAACAACGAAAACCTGCAAATCTTATGAAGATTTGAAGATCTTGCTCAGAAACCCAGAAACAACAACAATAAACCCAGTAATAAAACCTTTCTTCAACACCAAAACTTTCCACACCTTACCACCAAAAACACCCAAATCAAAGCTATTCGAAACAAAACAACTTCACAAATTCCAACTTCAAACTTTCACAACCAAACCCAGATTTGAACAAATCTTAACAAACAATTTTGAATTCAACACAACTCCTACAAATACTCTAGAAAACAGGAATCTACACCAACTCAGTTAAACCAAATTACCCTCTCCAAATATTCAACTCAAAAACACCAATTAATCTTAACAGCAAAAACAAACGCCACTCGCTTCCACCGACAATAAAAACAACAAAATTCCTCTTACAAATTGCCAATAACGTCAACTCAACCGGTAAATTCAATACTCCGCTTGAATCGTCCACTACACGACCCACCTTCAGAATCTCAGAACAGAGCTCCCTCGATCTCAAGCCACCGCCGACGAAACTTCAATCCTTGAAGAGAAAACAGGTCCCGGCAACGGAACCAATTGATGTTGCCAGGATCTTCCTCAACAGCAACCTCACCGTTGTAGTCTATCCTCGATATCTCCGGCTCCTTCTTCTCCGACTGATCTGCACACAATAAACGTTAACTAAGCCGGGGGCGGCTCCGGCGTAAGCCCCTCCGGCGTGAGGATAAGTGTTTGCTTGAAAGGAAGGTAAACTCACAATATTGAAGGTGGTTGTGTGTGTATCAATGGACGTACCTTGGAATGAAGCTTTCCCATCTTATTTATACCCCTTACCCTCGTGCCTTGCATGTGACACCCTCACATTTCATGCCTCCTGCCACATGTCATCACTTCATTGGCCCTTTATAAAGTAAACCCTCAACACGTGATCATCAATCCCAATGCATAACCGTCTAATGGGGCCCACTTGGCAGATATTTATATGTCGCCTCTGGTGCACATCACCTGAGACCCTTCTCTCGCCGGGTAAAATCACTTACTATTATATGTCGCCTCGCCCTCATGTCTTGCCTTACCATCATGTATCGCTTCAAGTCTTTATCGCCGGCTTTTCCCCTAATACGTCGCTATTTACTATCTTGGTTTTCCCCCTTCTTAATGAAATTAGCGGGATACTTCCTGTCTCGCATTCCTATGATCCCCTTTGGGTCGCCGGTAACCTCATCTCCTTCTTGGGTCGTATCCCACTTTTGGGCCCATCGGTTACTCTCTCGCTAATAGATTTGGGCCAGGCCCAATTGTTATTACTGGACAGCATCAATTAAATATTTAATTAATCAGTAGTGGGGTCCACAAACATAGCATCAAATCATTAATTGCCAATTGTATTTGTAAACTAGATTTTGTAAACTTTCTTTGTAACTTTAGTTTTACTCTCACCTAGCATTACTCTTGTCCAATGCATGGAAATTTTGAAAATATAATGAAAATGTAATTAATTATTGATCAGTGTCTTAAATATATACGAAAGAAATATATACATAATTATACGAATAAAAATTGTATAATAATACTTCTTATCGTATGTACATTTGTCCATTTAATCTCACACCTATAGTATTTTTTTTTATGAAACTCTCTACTCTTCTAAAAAGTATGCACATTTTCATCAAAATAATCAAAAATATTTCCTCTCTCACTCTTTTATAACTAAAAAGATCACCTCCTAACTTTCTGAAAAAAAAAATGTAATTTCAAAACAAAGAAAAGGACTTTTTACTCACAAAGTGGTTAGATATTATCTTAAAATACTCAATATCTCTCTTATCATTTATTTATACCTATTACAATATCTCTACTTTTTTTAAAAAAATTTACACTTTTTTATTAAATTCAATATTCGCGAACCAAAAACAAAGGAGAAAAAAATACTCATAATGAAAACTTCCCGAACTCAAATTCATCTTAAAAAATAAGCCTAATATTTTCATTATTTCAATTATTTTCACAAAATATCATTAGTATTTTTTTGAACCATCAATATCATTAATAAATTGAAAACTAAATAATTTTTATTATAAACAATTTTCACTGTAGAATATTGATTCAAAAAATAAATACTTATATAATACAAAATAATAGATTTATTAACTAAATATCAATAAATTTATCTATTACAACAATAAAAAAAATGAAAAAAATGAAATTTATATCTCGTTTTTATCGAATTGTTGCTTTATTTTATTTTGAGAATATCCAAAATTTTTTTAAATAGTAGTAAGTTACTAATACCTAATATACAAAGAAAAACTCCAATTATTATTAAAATGACAAATTTGTCCTTCAATTATTTGGCTTTATTCAATACATAGCTTTTCAAGTAAGCTATTCTTTCTTTAGAAAAAAAAAAACTATTTGTGTATTGACATCTTTGCTCTACATTTTATGCAAAAGAATAAAGTTTTACTATAATGACATTTTTGACCTTTAGTGACACTTTTGGGAGGAAACAACACTTTGTTGTTATTATATATAGATATAGATATGAATAATTCCAATAATTGTCAGCTTTATGTTGCATTGTCAAAAATAACTAGTCGTGCTAATTTAAAGATTTTAATATGTGATGAACAGCGAGAGCCAACAAGTTAAACAAATAAAGTTGTGTACAAGAAAAAACTTCAAAATTCATTATATTATTTCATTAACATTATCGTCAATTAATGAAAAATTATTGTATTAACAATTATTATTTTATCTTCATCTATAATTTTATCTTAGGTAATTGCTTAAAATTCTAATTTTTTTATACAATTTTTTTTAATGAGTTTAACGCAATGGTGTATCACTAGTTAAAACTAATGCACTAGACATGTTTCCACTCACATGACCACCCCTAAAACCGGTTTGTATCACAAGGAATTGATATTAATATTATTTTATTTTATTTTTTGATATATATTTTTAATTAGAAGTTCTTGACATGCATGCATAGAGGAATGTTAAGACACTTATATCCCCCACTTTATGTATTTGCTTCGGCAAATGTCCAATAACATTAAATTATTAACGAATCATTAGAGCTGAAAAAACTTATGAGTCAAAATATTAATTGTGAACCTTATGTCTGACATTACAATCTAAGACCATCTTTATCCATACCACTTCATTTCCATCCCTCTCTCCTCCACCTCAGTTCCACGTCATCAGTTATCAAAAACACAACTCCAAACAATTTTATCCCCATTCATGACAAAAGTCATCAGTTTCTCTCTCCGACTTTTTATTAATAATTGTAGTTTTTTCAATATTCTTGTATTTTTATTATTTTTTATATGTTAATTGCAATTTTTGTAAAAAAAAAAAAAAAAAAAAAAAAAGAAAAAAATCAAAAATATGACACGTGTCGATCAAAGGCTTCATTTTTTTTTTCTTTGTGCCGTGAAGCTCGGCTTCTGTTGGAAAGAAAAACTTAAAAGTCATTTATGACTTTTACCTTTGCCATGGATGGGGAGTGGCGCCAGTGCCAACTAGGAGATGCCATGACTAAACGTCATGGCTGTAGCTGCCCTAAGGATCCAAAGTGCTAGTAGTTAGGATAGTAAATGAGTCGAGTTTGAGTCGAGCTCGTTTGAAACTTATTGAGCTCGATTAGTCGAGTTGGATCGAGTTTCAAGCTGCTTGCGAGCTTCTTGAGTCGGTATCGAGCCTAAACAAGCCGAGTTCGAATTTTAGCTTTTTGGGGGGAAATTTTCCATGAAATTATAAAATAAAATCGATTTATTAACGAGCTTATCGAGTTTAGTTCGAGTTCTAGTCAATCATGAACTTATGAATTGGAAATTCGAGTTTTTAACGAGCTTATCGAGGCGAGTTCGAAACTGCTGATCGCGAACAAAGATTAATTTGAGTTTTTAACGAGTTTATCGAATCGAGTTTGAAACGAGTCGATCTCGAGTCGAGTCTAATCGAACAAACGAGTCCAGCTCGATCGACTCGAAAATTTAACGAGTTTAAAATCATTTTCGAGCTCGAGTTCAAGCCACAATTCGATATCTCTCGAGTTGATTTTTTTCGAGTCGAGCTCAAACTGTTTGATTCGAAAAACAGCCCTAATTATAGTAAAGTCGAACTACTTTTTGTGCATAAATCCAAAAAAGTGAGATTTGTTTCTTTGTCTTCTCCCCATGCATGCAGGAATTATAAAACTCAACAAGGATATTGATATATCAAGGATGTCACCACAAAGTGTGGCTATAGAAGTATATTTCACCACAAAGCAAGGTTGAAAACCCTACAGGGTTAGAAGTATGCATATAAATAGAGTATACCCCAAAACATATTTATGTAGTTCCTTTTGTTCACCTGTTTCTCTAAATTTAGGGTTTGCAAATAAATGAATTCTTAATTTGTCAAGAATTTGAGCAATAGATTAGAGATTGTGATCTGTTGATTTACAGAATATAATAATATTCTCTCCCTCTGTCCGTAACGTAGCCAAGTTGGTGAATCACGTATATATGTGTGTTGTGTGATTGTTGTTTGTTTTCTATATTATACATATACTCTGTTTTTCTGACACATCTCGAGGCAGAGCTTCAAGCAATATTGGTTGTGCTGAAACCTTCTCAAAGGTAAAGGTCTTGCCAATGTGATGTAAAGTAACGCATCGAAATAGTAACAAGGCTTGATCGAAATCAAAACCTTCTGCAAAGAATCACAATTCCTTAGATAACAAGAATTTCCAAGGAAGATCTTCTGCAAGCCAATAAAATTGACCAAGGGTTTTGCAAAGAAGCAAACTGAAATTCAATTGATAAAAGTCTAATGTTTTCAAAACTCTAAAACAAGTATAAATACTCCCACATAACCCTAAAACAACTTGGAAAAGGAAAAGACAAAAAACCCAAAATTAAATCGTCAAAAACCAGAAAAAGGAAACACCAAATTCAATTTTCCATCACCAGCACGACTCGTGCTTCCCGTCACGACTCGTGCTTCCCGTCATGACTCGTGCCCACGCCATTCCACTTGTGAAACGAATCGTCCCAATTTTTTTACTCGTGCTGAATCCCGTCACGACTCGTGTCTGTCACGAGTCGTGACCTGAGCGAATTCCGAGAATCCTATCCCGATCCTCCGTGAAACAGTCCCATATGCACGACATCATTCGCCTCCACTTCAAAAGGATTCATCCCCGAATCCATATCCAAATATAGAGGAACATCTGGGTGGAACTCCACTAATCCGAAACATTTAAAGTGTTAGAAATATTCCACCCTCGGGCAAATCTACAACATAAGCGTTGTCATTGATCTTCTTCAATATCTGGCAAGGTCCAATCTTCTTGGGGTGAAGATTGTGATAAGTCCCTTGTGGAATCCGTTCCTTAGGCAAATGAACCATCACCGAGTCATCAACATCAAATACCTTCAAACGACGCCGCTTATCCGCTATCTTCTTATATTTGGCATTTGACGCTTCAATGTTCTTATTGACTTCTGTCTGAACCGCATCAATCATCTTTGCCATATTTTCAGCCGCAATACTATACCCCGGAACTCTAGGCAAAGGAATCAAGGCAAGAGTATACTTAGGAGGCCGTTGATAAACAATCTCAAAAGGAGTCTTCTTCGTCGTCCTGTTCGTCATATTATTAAAAGCAAATTCAGCCGTTGATAAGGCCAAATCCCACTTCTTCGGATATTCCGCACATAAACAGCGAATCATAGAACCCATAGTCCTATTCCCCATAGTCCTATTCACCACCTCCGTCTGGTCATCTGTCGGTAAAACGAACTACTAAATTGCAAATCGGTCTGAAAAATACGTCACAAAGTAGGCCAAAAGTGGCTAAGAAACTTAGTATCTCTGTCGGATGTAATAGTCTTCGGGATCCCATGTAGACGAACAACCTCCTTAAAGAACAAACCCGCAATGTGAGAAGCATCATGAGTTTTTCTACAGGGAATAAAGTGAGCCATCTTAGAGAAACGATCCACCACCACAAAAACAGAATCATTAGCACGTTGCGTCCTCGGAAGCCCAAGCACAATATCCATAGAAATATCCTCCCAAGGCCCATCCGTAATTGGCAAAGGGGTATATAAACCAGTATTTTGTGACTGCCCCTTATTGATCTGACATACCATACACTTCTGAACAAACCTGTGCGTGTCTCGACGAAGTTGTGTCCAATAATATTTCTTCGCAACGAGCTCAACTGTCTTGTCTCTCCCATAATGTCCTTTCTTGTGTATCTCCGCAATAAGACTTTCACGAACAGACCCATATGGAATACACAATTTGTCCATATAGAACAAAAAGCCATCTTGCAATAAGAATAACCCAACAGGATTTCCATCTCTACACTTTGCCCACTCATCGGCAAAATCTTCATCAGTCGCATAGAAATCCTTCAAACAATCAAAACCCACGACTACATTCTCCATTGTCACCAATAAATTAGCCCGACGACTTAAGGCATCCGCAACCTTATTATGCTGTCCACTCTTGTGTTTAATAACAAAAGTGAACTGCTGTAAGTAAGCAACCCAACGAGCATGCATGTGATTAAGTGGCTTCTTACCATTCATGTACTTCAAGGCCTCATGATCAGTATGAAGAATGAACTCACGCTGCAATAAATATTGTTCCCAATGCTTGATAGCTTGGACCACCACATAGAATTGAAGCTCATAAACATTCCACTTCCGCTTAGCTTCCTCCAACTTCTGACTCATGAAAGCAACCGGTTTCTTGCCTTGACGTAAAACAGCTCCTATACCAACCACAGAAGCATCCGTCTCCAATTCGAAAGGTTTAGAAAAATCAGGCAAAACTAGCAATGGTGCACTAGACAACTTCTCTTTAATCAATGCAAAGCTAGCTGTAGCTTTATCGCCCCAAAGAAATTTCCCCTTCTTCATACATTCAGTAATTGGAGCCATAATATTACTAAAATTCCATATAAAACGACGATAAAAAGTTGCAAGGCCATGAAAACTACGAACCTCACTGACCGTCGTTGGTGTAGGTCAATCACGAATAGCACGAACTTTGTCCTCGTCAACTCGAATACCATCTGCAGAAACAACATAACCCAAAAACAACAAATGATCAAGCATAAAACTGCACTTCTTGAGATTCACATACAATTCATTATCCTTCAGAGTTTGCAGAACCGCCTGAAGATGCTCAATATGCTCCTCCTTCGATCTACTATAAATCAAAATATCATCAAAATATACCACCAAAAATTTACCATTGTAAGGTTTCAACACTTGGTGCATCAATCTCAAAAAAGTACTAGGAGCATTCGACAGCCCAAATGGCATAACCAATCACTCATACAACCCCTCTTTAGTCTTGAAAGCGGTCTTCCACTCATCCCCCGGTCTAACACGAACCTGATGATAACCACCCTTCAAATCAATTTTAGAGAACACCTTGGAATCCCTAAGCATATCCAATATGTCATCCAAATGAGGAATAGGAAACCTGTATTTAACAGTAATTTTGTTGATTGCCCTACTATCCACACACATCTGCCAAGTACCAGACTTCTTAGGAACAAGTAGAGCCGGAACTGCACATGGACTCATACTTTCCTGTATATATCTTTTCTTCAACAAATCTTCCACCTGTTCACGCAAAATATCATGTTCCGCGGGACTCATCCTGTAATGTGGGAGATTAGGCAAAGAAGCACCTGGCACCAAATCAATATTATGCAAGGGTGGTAACCCTGCAGGAAGCTCATCAGGCATAACATCACGATATTCATCCAACAATGACTGCAAAGATTTAGGGACCAAACTAACATGTCCCAATACCCCTTTTTGCACCACCGCAAACACAAAAGGAGCATCCACAATATCTTCAACAAATTCATTGGCAGTACATAAAGAAACAATAGGATTCACCTTCGATTTTCCACGAGAACCACTTTTCAAAGCATGCAAATGAAAACGAACCCCATCTTTCGTAAAACGAATAAAATTCTCCCGCCCATTATGCACAACACCAAGATCATATTTCCAAGGTCTACCCAATAGTAAATGGCATGCAGTCATATCAACGATATCACATAAAACTTCATCCTTATAACTACCAATAGAGAAAGGAATAAGACATTGCTCATGCACCTTGATAGTGCCGACATTGTTAATCCACCCCACAGTGTAAGGAGTAGGATGCTTGCGCACATCGAGCTTCAATTTATCCACCAATCCACGAGCTACTAGGTTTTCACTGCTACCACTATCAACAATAATCATAGTCACAAAATCATTGACCTTCCCTTTGGTGTGAAAAATATTATGTCTCTCTGGATTAGCCTCCTCCGCAGGAGTAGTCAACATAAGCTTCCGGACCACATATGACTCGTGTTCGTCCCCCTCGTCAGCATCCCCATTAGGGTCTATATAGACCACCTCACAATCTTCCTCATTCTCCTCACCATCATACCTAAATCACGCTCCACCATATTAACCCCCTTTCGTTGCGGACAATTATTGGAAATATGCCCAGTTTGGTTACACCGAAAACATTTATCCCCATAATGTTTAGCATATGGATTATTATTTTGGGTGTTGGTATTTCTATGGGCCTCTTCAATAGCTGAAACTTTAATATTAAAACGTTCAGGAAGAGTACGAATAGCTTTTGAAACAAGTTGTTTATTTGTAAAAGGTTTCCCTAATACTTCACAAGCATTTGAAATATCAATCAATTTTTCAAAATAAGATGAGATGTCTTCGTTTTCACCCATTCTTAATCTCTCAAATTTACTAGTGAGACCCCTAAGCTTTGTTTCACGGACACTACCATCTCCTTCACAAAATCTTTGTAAAATATCTCAAGCATCTTTTGCAGAGGGACTATTTTGAATGAGTTTGAACATATGCATGTCAACCCATTCATAGATGGCATTTAGTGTCTTTTCATTGAAACTAGCAAGATTATTTTCTTCAAGTGTCCATTCGGATTCAGGTTTGACTTGAACGTCACCATCTTCATCCGGAAGGAGTAATGGAAGAGAATAACCATTTAAAATAGATCGCCAAGCTCGAAGATCAATTGATTTGATATGCGAGCGTAGGCGAATCTTCCAATAAGCATAATTTGATCCGTCTAAAACCGATAATCTCTTTTGATTAGGGTTGGCATGATCATAAGCCATGACAAAAGGATCTAAACACTTAGTATATCAAGTGCTAGGCTCTGATACCAATTGAAATTGTCTATGGCTTAGAACAAGTGAGGCGAAACTCACAAGGTGAGACGAAACTCACAAGTGTTGTCCTTAGTGTTGGCAACACTAACAACAACACACATCAATTCTAGAAAAACACAAATAAATAGAAATAAATCTAATTTGCAGCGGAAGAATTAAAAAAATACACAAGAATATAATTTTTATCAAGTTATATAAATATATAACTTGATGAGTGCCAGAAGGGCAAGACCTTTCTATTAATAATATGAATTCAATACAAGGTCGAAGAAGTTTCTTAATGATAAACAATCATTAACATAAGGAACAACATATAAAGAACTCTCTCTGAAAATGAACACTTAAAACCTCACAAAAATATGAAAATCTATATGAAATTCTCGAGTATCGGACTGAGTGTTGCCAACACTGAATGGCAACACTTGAGAGCAGAATTCTATTTCTTGTGCAGATTTGCGTTTTCTGAATTGGATGATCTTCAATGAAGATCCACTGCACTATTTATAGGCCACAAATACTTGGAGCCTACTCAAAATGATCAGCAACAGCCTTGAAGTTTGTTTCCTCCATTTTAGCCTTCTCGCCTCAAATGTAGGAGACTTAGTCTTCTCTTGCTTCTCTTGCTTGTGTTGGGAAATTAGTGGTACCCCGTTGCAATCTAGACAAAGAACAAAATACCCACAAGCACAATAATGGAAGAATCACACACACAAGAACACAAGAAATTTTTTACCCGGTTCATTCAACACATGAACTACGTCCGGGGGCAATTGCCAAGCCAATATTGTATTAGACACCTTCTAATATGTTGCTACATAGTGTTCTAGGTCGTAACTATGTTTATATAGCAGTACAAGGAAACCCTAAATCAAATTAAAAAGAGATTGTATCAAAATAGAAAACAAAATCTGCTGCAGAAATTTCCTCCCCGAAACATGGGCGGTCGCCCAAGATGGAAATCCTCCGAGCCATGCCTACTGACCAAGTGGGCGGTCGCCCACCACCACCTGGGCGGTCGTCCAACACGAAAGAAGCTCCCCGACGATTTTTCCTCCTTGATCTCACCAACTCCTCCGACTTAGACTCCTTTTTCCTCATAGTTTAGGACTCCAATCCCAACAATCTCCCACCGGAGACTAAACTAATAAGCATAGAAACACCCATCAACTCCCACCACGGAGTAATGACCTTCGAACACATTTCCCCATATTGTCTTGACACTATCGAAACTCCCGCTCAAGTACTAAGGCGAGTTGAAACCAAGCGACGTTTCAACCTCTCCGTGTTAGATAGTTCTTGCCTCCCCAAATCAGCTTCTACCTTGATTTCTCCCCGCAAGTCTAACTTCGCCTTCTCCCTCCAGACCCACCTTCCTCGCAATGCTTCCCCTTGAAACTTGGACGTACCTTGTTTCTTGCATCGTCTTCTTTTGGTCTGAATACGCTCTCTGTTAGGGCATTTGGACTTTCACACCGCGTTGATCAACTTTGTGTCCTTCTCCCCCCTAACATACCGTTTCTTGATGTCTCTCCTTTCTACACCAATAGGCCGGTTCTTTAGCCTCTTGCTCCCACCGGAACGAATATCGACATTGTAGGTTGAGTACAACATCTTCCCCTTAACCCCATGAGCTATCACCTTAGCCCCTTTTGTGACTTCCCAAGACCCACCAATGAAGGTCACACCATACCCTTCATTGTCAAGTTGTCCCACAGAAATCACTCTTCTCCTTAAATCCGGAACATGCATCACATTGTGTAGTTGTAAAGCAGCCCCGTTAGGTGTCTTCATCATCACATCCCCCTTACCTTTGATCTTCAATGGTTGACCATCACCAAGATAGACGAACCCAAAATCTCCAGTTTTATACCGCTCCATTGATGCTGCATCCTCACTAGCATGACAAGAAGCTCCAGAATCCAACACCCAACCTTCACCCGACTGCTCCTCTCCTAGGATTAATACATCCCCCCATCATCCACCACGTGTGCACCACCATCTTTACCCGGACAGTCATAACTGATATGACCCAATTCGCCACAATTGTAGCACTTGACCTTTTTCCCCTTTTTCGGTCCTCCCCTTCCCCTATTTCTCTCCACCCTAAGTGCAGCCCTATCTATGGAAGATTCACCCCTTTTCTCTTTCCTTCTCAACTCTTCTTGAAGGATGAGATCTCTAACCTCCGTATACACCAATGGTGTTTTCGACGTACTAATCGTTGTGATAGTTACCTCCCAACTATCAGGCAATGATTTTAGTAGAAAACATGCTAGCACTTCATCGGAGAAAGTAATATCAACACTTTTCAATTGGTCCACCATACCTTTGAAACTGCCGATATGACTTGCTGCTGTCTGCCCCTCTGACATCTTCGCATTCGCAAACCTCTTTATCAAGTGCACCTTATTGATATTAGACGGCTTCTCATACATGTCTGACAGCGTTTGTAGCAACTCCACCGTTGTCTTGGCCTCCATAGCGTTCCGTGCAACGTCGTCTGCCAGTGGCGCTCCTCACTGCTCCTAACGCCTTCCGATCTAACGTCTCCCAATCCCCTTGTGACATGCCTTCGGGTTTCTCCTTTAAGGGTTCATGAAGATCCTTACAATAAAGGTAGTCTTCAATCCTTGTCCTCCAGAACGTGAAATTCACACCGTTGAATTTCTCGATTGAATTCTTCATCTGATTGCTTCACAAAGTCCCCAAGAACGTGATTCAAAATTAATCAACTAATGAAACTTTGAATCCTCCGAACCAATGCTTTGATACCAGTTGTTGGGATAATAGTGGTACCCCGTTGCAATATAGACAAAGAACAAAATACCCACAAGCACAATAATGGAAGAATCACACACACAAGAACACAAGAAATTGTTTACCCGGTTCATTCAACACATGAACTACGTTCGGGGGCAATTTCCAAGCCAATATTGTATTAGACACCTTCTAATATGTAGCTACATAGTGTTCTAGGTCGTAACTATGTTTATATAGCAGTACAAGGAAACCCTAAATCAAATTAAGAAGAGATTGTATCAAAATAGAAAACAAAATCTGCTGCAGAAATTTCCTCCCCGAAATATGGGCGATCGCCCAACAGCCCATGGGCGGTCGCCCAAGATGGAAATCCTCCGAGCCATGCCTACTGACCAAGTGGGCGGTCGCCCACCACCACCTGGGCGGTCGCCAACACGACAGAAGCTCCCCGACGATTTTTCCTCCTTGATCTCACCTACTCCTTCGACTTAGACTCATTTTTTCTCATAGTTTAGGACTCCAATCCCAACAGCTTGTACCTCTCAGCTGTAGATGCCTTGTACTCTGACTTGTTCTCCCCCTGAATAGCTAGATAATATCTCTTTTTGCTTGGTCATTAATTAAACAAATAAACACATGTTTATTTGTTAATTTTTTCCTCTTCTTCGAACATCACGCCTGGGCAGTTTCTGAGGACCTATTCAAGCTCATTTTAAGTAGACTAACTACTGTTATTTAAACATTAATTTCCACATTTTTATTTGTGAAAAATACAGTAACTATTTCAGTGTTGCCAAATCCAAATGGCAACACTTGTGGCAACACTGGTTTGCAACACTTGGGACAACATTCATGGCAACACATGATCTAACATTAACAACCTTTTTGCTGCTATTATGGGAGATATCCAATCCCCCTCCGAACTATTGTATGTATCATTCAACACATCCTCAAAAAAGCAAATTTTTTTTTGAATTACCTTGCCAACCTTGGCGTTGATCAAGATCTTCCTTTTATGCGTACGGAAGCACCCAACGAGTAGCTCAAAGCCCTATTAGCTGCGGACTACACGAGGACCTCCACTCCTAGAGTTTAGTTTCTTTTTTGTTTTCCTTCTACACCTTAGCCTTTGTGTAATTGAAGTCCCTCTACTTTGTTTTATATGATATGATAAAAATACCCCATGAAAAGGGCATGTGCCCACATGTTGGAATTCCATCTATGTAGTTGGATGGACCGAACTAAAAGCATGTAAAAAACATAATCCCTCCCTCCGTCCCTAATTAAATATCCATTTTATTTTACAAAGCGGATGTTTTTGAAAGTTAAATCTGAGTTCTGAGAAGCTCATTGATAGAATAGAGAGAGAGAGAGAGAGACGAAGTCAATCAAAGATGGAGAGAGAAAATTGATATTGAAAGACTTGATTGATTTTGATGTTAGAGGTACATATTTACAGGGTTACAATGAGAGGATAGAATCTTCTTGTTCTATACAAATATTTCTAATCTAATACAAATATTATCTTCCTAATATATATACTTGAATATAATATAATTATATTATATTCCAAATATGCTTCCGCATGATGTACGGTCTTTGGATAAGTCCAATCTTGGAGAGTGATGAGATGAGTCGGGTTTGAAAATGATGTTGTTCCCGATCGTGTGCATGGTTGCCTGTGATGTGGTTCCTCGCGTACGCGTGTGCATGGTTGCCTGTGATGTGGTTCCTCGCGTATGAGGTGGTGATAGGTTGGGTATTGTCGAGGGTTTGATAGAGATGTAGGGGTTTCAGATGAAGGGTATTGCCGAGGGTTTTATAGAGGTGTAGGGGTTTTGGCTGAAGGGTATTTGCCGAGGTGAGTGTGAAAGAGAGGAGGTTTTTGGCCGGTGGGTGTTTGCCGAAGGTGAGTTGGGGCGAGGTTTTGGGGGTGGATGGGAAAAAAAGTTTCGGCTATGAGATTTGTCGAGGGTGTTTCAAGGAGGTGGTTAGGGTTTCAACATTAGGGTTATGCCGAGGGGTTTGAAGGGGAAGTAGGGAGTCGGCTGTGGAGAGGTGTGAGCCGAGGGTGTGGTTTTGCTGTAGAAGGGTATTAGTTTTGATGGTGGGTTTGGCAGTTGGGTTGTTTGAAGGAGATGAAGGGAGAGGGGGTGAGGGTGCGGCTGTGTAGGGGTGATGTGGTTGCTGGGGCACGGTCGGGCACCTGTAATTGCACGCCCGTGCAGATCTGGAATAGTTCGTGCGGACTTTTTTTTTCTTTTTTTTTTTTTTTTTTGTTTGAGCCGTCGCACGACCGTGCAAGGTAGAAGACACGGCCGTGCAAGGGTGTTTTTTTTTTTTGGCCGTTTGGGATTTTGGTGTTGGTGGTGATGGCGGATGTGGTGGTTAGAGTTTCGACAGTAAGGTTTTTCCGAGGAGGATGGGGTTTAGTTGATGGTAGTAGGGTTTTTGCCAAGGTTTTGAAGGAGGTGAGGCGGCTTTAGAGTTTGCCGAGGTTTAGGGGCGGCTATAGGGTTTCGGCCTAAGGGGGTTTGAGCAGAGGGAAATAAAAAAAAGAGAAGAAAAAAAATTAGAGTTTCGGCCTTAGGAAGGGTTTGAGCCGAGGGGAGATGGCAGGCAGTAGGGTTGTTTTTGAAGGAGGTGAAGGGAGGAGGGGTGCATTTTTTTTAGGGTTTTGCCGGTGGTGGTTTGAAGGAAGTGAAGGGGGAGGTGGTTTGGCGGCAGGCTGTGGGTTTGCCACAGGTTGTAGGGGGGTTTTGTTGGAGAAGTAAAGAAGATTAGGGTTTCGGCTAATAGGGTTTAAGCCGAGGGTGTTTGAAGGGGAAAGGGTGGGGTTTTTATTGGTGTTTGGCGGAAACAATGAGGGTTTTGAGGTGGCGGCTGAGATTTATTTGAGGGTGGTGTTTGGGTGGGGCGTTGTTTGTAGGAGGTGATTAGGGTGTTGGCTTTAGAGGGGTATGAGCCGAGGGTTGTTTGAAGGAGAATGGGTGGGTTTTTTGATGTTTGGTGGCGGAAGCAAGGTGGTGAGAGGGAAGGGGCGGCTTTAGGGTTTTGCCGCTAGGGTTTTGGCAGAGAGGTCCTACTATGGATTAAATTGCTCTGATACCATGATAGAATAGAGAGAGAGAGACGAAGTCAATCAAAGATGGAGAGAGAGAATTGATATTGAAAGACTTGAATGATTTTGATGTTAGAAGTACATATTTATAGGGTTACAATGAAAGAATAGAATCTTCTAGATCTATACAAATATTTCTAATCTAATACAAATATTATCTTCCTAATATATAGGGTAGTACTATATACAAGGCATGGAATTTACAAGGCATGTGCAAATGACCAAAATACCTTCATATATATACTTAAAAAAAAAATCCCTTCCCTCCCCCATTTCAAACGCCGGACTGTTCTATTCCTAGCGCTATTTTCTCTCTCTCTCTCTCTCAAAACCTAAGAAACCAACGGCGCTCTCTCTTCTCTCTCACTCGACGAACGCCGCCGACCACCACCGCCGAAAAAAATGAAGACAAACCTCCCTAAAACCGGTGGAAAGTCCGTCTCTTCTTCCGCCGCTCCAAAAGTAATTCTTTTTAACCTAAAATTTCAATTTGAAAACCCAACATTAATTTTATGCCTAAAATGGATTATATAATGCTTAATGTTGTTTAAACCTATCCTAAATGGTTCTAATTGCGATTTCGTAACATAAATTTGGGTTTTTTGTTTGAATCGGATACGAATTCGTGTGCCTAAAATTTGAAATTGTCGGCGTGTGTTTCGCATGAACACATACAAATGGTCACCAACATTTCGTGTAATGGCACACGAAATGTAAACTGATTCATCGGTTACATTTCGTGTGCCAATACACGAAATGTTGTGACCATTTCGTGTTGTAGTACACGAGATACTTTCCACATTTCGTATATTAGGACACGAAATGTAAATTGATTCATCGCTTGCATTTCGTGCTCTAATACACGATATGTGGTGAGGTTTCTCGTGTCTTTATACACGAAATGATCACCAACATTTCGGGTATTTCCACACGAAATGTCAATCGGTTCTTGAAAATTAATTGTCTCTTATTTAATTTTTTGTAGGGACGTAAACCTGCGACGACCTCTAATAGAAAGAGGAAGGCCGAGGAGGCACTGCAGCCTAAGGCGTATAAACGGAGCAAAAAGATTCACGACAAGAATGTCGTGATTGAGCGTGCCTTGTGGATGAAGAGACGGATAGTGAGGGTACATATTCTAGCGAGGATTCATCTTCTCGCACTCGTTCCCGAGGTGCATCTCGCGTGAGGCACAGTTTATCTAGTGATGATGATGATGAGGAGGAGGAGGAGGAGGAGGAGGTGGAGGAGAGTGTATCTGTGAGGCCTCGCAAGAGGCGGGAGGCACCGCCAGAAAGGGGAAAGGGGCTAAGGATGACGAGTGGCCTTAAGAGTAACCCGGGCGGCCCGAGGAGGTTGATTTGTTGTACGGGTTTGGTCATCATCGAGCCCGTAAGATATGGGAGAACGCCACTTGTGAGCCGGTGTTGAAGCGCCAAACGAGGCAGCAGATTCTAGATAAGTAAGTATATGATTTGTTTATTAAATAGCCATTTGCAAAACATTTCAAGAATCAGTTGACATTTCGTGTGCCAATACACGAAATGTTGGAGACCATTTCGTGTTGTAGTACACGAGATACTTTCCACATTTCGTATATTAGGACACGAAATGTAAATTGATTCATCAGTTTGCATTTCGTGCTCTAATACACGATATGTGGTGAGGTTTCTCGTGTCTTTATACACGAAATTATCACCAACATTTCGGGTATTTCCACACGAAATGTCATCTGGTTCTTGAAACAGAGGGAGTATTAATTATAATGTTTTGTTTGGAATCAACAGGTTCTCGCATGCTTCTTTACCGGAGGATGATAGAGCTTGGTGGGGTCGTGTTCAGGGTACCGGCCACCATTACCTACATGATGCTACCATTCGCTAGCCTAGCATGGCGCTCCTAACGGCGTTTGTGGAACGGTGGTCTCCCGAGACTAATACCTTCCACATGTCGTGGGGGGAGATGACGATCACTATGCACGACGTCACTCATATCCTAGGTATATTCTTGTTTGTTGTCTATTTTTTATAAATTACATAAATTTTATCAATTTCATAAATTTTATCAATTTTATTAATTATTTCATTTTCAATTTGTAGGTATCAGCTGTTCAGGTGGCCCTGTTGCTAAGGCGGATCCAGAGCTTAACGTCAGGGCACGCCTTGAGACATGTCGGAAGGGCACGACCTACTCTTTAGATAGATGGCCTCCGCCGGTCCTTTGAGTCCCCTTCCGACATGACTGACGATGAGCGCGCTTCTACGTACATCATGTTCCTCCTCGGCTCCACGCTGTTCGTGGACAAGACTCAGGATAAGATGCCCTCAGACTACCTTTCATTATGCGTGGATATTGACAGAGTGGGGTCTCTATCCTGGGGGACAGCTGCGTTGGCATATCTATACCGGGAGTTGGGGAAGGCATCTAGATACGGATGCAAGCAGATCGGTGGTTGTTTGAGTCTTTTAGAGGTAATATTTAACAATCATTTAATAATTACAACATGTATTTACGGTTATCACATTGTTAACTTATTTATTTCATACATTTGCAGGCCTAGATCTATACAAATATTTTTAATCTAATACAAATATTATCTTCCTAATATATACTTGAATATAATATAATTATATTATATTCCTAATACTCATTTCTTTCAAGTCCCCGCCATTCACTTTGCTGAATGGAGAACAAAGGAAACCAAAGGGGCCAAGAAGCAGGTACACTGGGATGCAATATTTCCGTTAAAACTCAAAACGCTTTAGAAAATTAGGCATTCATTTAGATAAATATGTTCATTTAAAGATTACATGTCAAAAGCTATGCTGCTACATCACAAAGTACAAGGACAATTGATGTATTCCCCACTATTCGAATTGACAAATTCATAACATTCTAAACCTGAGAGGGTTCGGATCTCTCCACAACCACAAGTCGATGTTTTGCTTCGCTGATCATCTCCAACAATTCTGGTGCTCTATCCATAAAAGGGAGCCCAAAACGAGCTATGAATCTCTTCTCGGACATAATATATGCATACATGCTAGCCTTAACAGTTAAAAGATTGTCTCTTTTCAGAACCTTAAGAACTTGTAACCTTGGTTTGATTGTGCGCTCAATGCTGTAAATAAGAACTTGTGGGTTGTCAACGATAAATGAGATATCGTACAGCCCCGAGCCAAGCAGAATCTCTGCCATTTCTTTGATTTTCCTCTCGGATACTGCAAATGCAAAAGGCACCCTTTTGAAAGTCGACATGATATCACATTCAGATAACCCTATGCTACGGAAGAGATCCAATTTACGTTCCCAATTCTCAGTTTTCATGCTTCTGAGAGTGCGTAAACCGTAAATAAACATCTTGGATTCCCTACTAACGCCCATTTCTTCTACTTTCTTGGCAGTTTCCTTGAAAGTATCAGGTTTGATGATCATGACCCTTGGACAGAGAGATACAAGAGTTATGATTTGCGAAGAGCTGATTCCCAAGCTTTGCAAGAACTCAACGTTTGGCAGCAAAGATTTGTCTAAATCACGATGTAGGATCTGCTTAAAATATCTGTTGACAACAGAAACACTTAAACTGGAACCCAAAACTTTATGCAACACCAAAAGTGATCGTTTAAGATGATCATTTGTATCGTCTCTATTATGTTTCAGAATCCGCGGGTCAGATGAAATGATTTTGGCAATCTCAGTAGGAGAGAAACCCGTGTCTTGGAATATCTTGATTTTAGGCTTTATGGTGCTTTTAGGTTCGAAACACAGAATTTTGGGCAGGCTTTGAACAACGTGCTCGAGTTGGGTCTTTGAGAAGCCATTTCCATTCAAGAATGTTAGTACAGAATCAGTCTTTTCTGGGTGTTGAAGTTGAGGCAGAAATGAAGAGACTTTGGAAGCTGATTCTGGAGAAAACTGGTGCTTATTTATCAAGTGATCATATGTGCTAACGATATGGGTTCGATGAGTAGAAGAAGAAAAGAAGAGGAGAGTCGCATGAGGTTTGTAGAGATAACGTGAGTGGCTTTTGACAACGCTCCATAAAATTCTCAGGGTCATTTTGTCGAACAGGTGGAGGGTGTGACTATAAGATTACCCGCAGGAACCAAGACTGTACAGTTCAGTGGAGAAGGAAAACTACTTGCCAAAAACCCATTTGAAGATGTCGGGAGTATGAATTTATAGGCAAATTTAAAAAGCTGTTTCTGGATGAGTGATTTTTGATAGCGCTCCCGAATATACTTGGAGACATTTTGTCGAACGAGTGGAGGGCGTGACTATAATTTGGCCCGTAAAGTACAATTCCCTGCAGAAGAAGTAAAATTGAAGAACGGGAAACAGAGACGGATCAGTGAATTTCGCTACTTCAATTCATACCATGATGAAAATCCATTTACATTTTACAGAAAATGAGGTTTAGGGTTAAGGTCGAGAAAGAAATTGGAGAATTGGGAACCAGTTTGGTTGAAATCCTGAGAACAAGACCAGGGAACCTGGAAGTGTGCGACAAGTGGAGTTGCCAAACGGGCGGCCCAATAGGCTTCGGGTCTTGACCGACCCATTGATCAAGATCGTTTTATTATAATTCTTTTGAATTTTTTTTTTTTTTTTTACTATAGCATAGCAGTATACCCGGGCGATACACAAAAATAACATAATTTACCTTAAACCAAAATTAGTATAACAATATATATAATTAAACATCATTTAAAATTAAAAAATTTAATATGAAATAGTGATATTTAACGTAAATATAGAAAAATAAATAACAAAGAAAACAACAGCAAATACAATTATGTAAACAATTTTCCTTAACCAAGTATCATTTTCACCACTGAAAGATGAGATTACATACCTGAATGTCACTAACGTACTATATAACATACACACTTCCTACAACTAACTCCATTTAAAAAAATTAAGAATCATTTATATATAACAATTTATCGAATATTGTTTGTTAGGGTGAGGGATGATTTGGTAATCACCCCTACAAATATGTAATCCACCTGTATCAATGTACTAAAGTATTTCTTATTTGTTAAAGGACTTGTGTCCAAACAATATATTGAGTAGGTGGTTTAAGTCTTTTCGTCTTAGAGGTCTGGAGTTCAATCCCTCCTGTGAGATAGAATTGAATCGAAAATGCTTAAAGACTTAAAGATATACTCCCTCCGTCCCAGACCAAGGGTGGTCGGGGTGGATTTCACGCTTCTTAAGATTTTTTTTAAAAAATGAATAAAAGTTAAATGTGAGATAGAGAATAGTAGTTAATGATTGATTTTTTTGTAAATATGTTAACTTTATAAGGGTATAATGAATGGTTTTTTTTTTTTAATATGGGATAGGGAATAGTAGTTAATGATTGATTTTTTAATAGGAGAGAGAATGAGTGGGAGGAATAGTAAGTTAATGATTGATTTTTTTGTAAACATGTTAAAATTATAAGGGTATAATGAATAGTTTTTTTGTAAATATATGGAGATGATAAGGGTATAAATATATTTAAAAACTTGCCATTTATGGAAAGGAACTCTTGGTCTGGGACGGACCAAAAGGAAAAGTAGAACCTTTGATCTGGAACGGAGGGAGTATATATTAAATCAATGAGCATTAGTTTATAAATGATAAACGGAAAAGGAAACCCTTTTTTTTTTTTTCAGACAACCCAAAACCCCAATTTTTTCGTCCCCATAAAAGATCAATTTTTAATTCGTAAATTAAAACTTTTAATTTATATGCAACACTATATATGGAGAGATGTTAATAAAAAAAGGTGAAATCAATAAGTTGTAAACTTCACATCTCTCTCCCATACCCCCACCCCCATCCACCTATCATAAATTCATCTATCTCCCTAAAATTTGCAAATGTCTCTCTTCTCTCACATATTTATTACTGAAAAATTATATCCACATTTTGTTCACAATTTTTTTATCAAAAGACAAATCATTTGCATTCACAATAACATGATAGACAACACTCCACAAACGTCGAAATCTCAACACAAACAATAATAGTAGGTCTATCTTTTAACTTACAATAAAAATTATTACAATCAATTACAGAAAAAAAAACATGACCTAATAAACTTTATCTTCTTAATATATGTACAGAATAATCTAATTTCACCCCTAAAATATTTCATATATATTCTCCACTTAATCAATTATAAATACATAATTATTTTAATCATTTGAAAAGAGAAATATATTATGTATAAATCTAATAGTGACTTAAATAAATAAATAAATAAATATTTTTTTATTTTAAATGATTGAAACTCTATATATATATGTAGAGATATTTAATTTCAAATCTATATATATATATGTGTCATAATTCAGAAAAATATCATTTCATCAATGTAACAATCAAATAATTAATTTTGTAAATAAATAAATAAATATCATTTATTAGTATATAAACAATAGTAATAATGAATAAATATCATATTTTTTTACATTAACTCATAATGAACATAATTATAATATTCATTTTCAATTTAACTTATTTAATTTTGAGAAGAAAAATCAAAATTCAAAAATAACTAACATTGTGTTAAACGAAACTTTTTTTCTCAAACACTACACTCCCTCATCAAACCAATCCACTTCCTCCTCTTCCTCTTTCAAACTACCTATTTATACTATATTTATTTTTTAGAATATTGACATGCACTTCAAAGAAGAGGATTTTTTTTTGTGTCCGAATCAAATAAAAGTTGTCTCTATTTTTGGAGGATTTTTTTATGATTTTTGGTGAAAAAAAAATAATTTATTATAAAATATTTGATTTATATTCAAAAAAGAGGATTTTTTAAATAAATATCATATTTTTTTACATTAACTCATCATGAACAAAATTATAATATTCTTTTCCAATTTAACTTAATTTTGAGAAGAAAAATCAAAATCCAAAAATAACTAACATTGTGTTAAATGAATTTTTTTCCCAAACACTACACTCCCTCAACAAACCCAACCCACTTCTTCCTCTCCCTCTTTCAAACTACCTATTTATACTATACTCCCTCCGTCCCACGTGAATACAAACTTATTTCCTTTTTGGTCCGTCCCACGTGAATGCAAACTGCCCAAAATGAAAATAAATTTATTATTTTATATTCACCCTACCCCACCCACTCATTCTCTCTCTTCATTTCCTATCACACAATTTATTCAACCAACTCCACTCATTCTCTCTCTTCATTTCCTACCACACATTTTCATTATCTTAATAATACTTTTTAATTATTGTGCCGGGAAAAATGGTTTGCAATGACATGGGACGGAGGGAGTATTTATTTTTTAAAACTAGTATAACACCCGTGCGTTAAACGCACGACCAAAAAACTATGATAAATAACATGAACTAAGTAAAAATAGTTACTATAATTATCACATGTTATTTGCATGACTATCATTAAATATAAATAATCATCTCATTTATGAGTAATTAATATTATCAACAACTCTGTTTTTTTTTCATTAATCTGTCTTTTAAAAATAGTTTTTTTTTTGTATAATCTTATAAAGTAATATATCGTATTTTCTAACCAATATTATAAAATATTTTTCTTTTAAAAAATTATCTTAAATTTTTTATTTAAAAAATCCATATAAAATGATTTTTTTAGAAAAATATTTTGAAATAGTTAAGAAAATATTTATTTATTGTTTTAGCAACAAATATACAATTTATAACCCCCAAAATATCAACTTAAATTTTCAATGCAAATTAATTATCTCAATATTTGAAAATACTTTCTTATAATTTTTGTTTACCATTTTTTTTAATTTGTTAAAGTTCACATAAATAACACTAATTGAAATTAAAATTTATATTACTCTTAAGAAGATGATTCAATAAGAAACTAATTAATGTATTTAAATTAACCTAATTACCCTTTTCTTTCCCATATTAATTAAATGCAAATGAAGTATTACTTTTTTTCTTTTATTCACTATACCTAAACCCATTTTTCACAAATTCATAAATATCATTGTTTTGCAAACTTTTAGTTTTGCAAGTAAAAATTAAATATGAAAAAAAAAATAATGGTAAAAATACATTTAGAAAAATATTTTGGGACAAAAAAGATAATTTATCTTGGACATGGAATTCTTTCATTTAATAAAATGATATTTTTGAATTAATATAAATTTTAAAATTATATCTTGGATACAAATTGTATAATATTAGTATTCTTAGGCTTTAAAATTATAAAAGATGTTTTATTTTTAAATTAATATAAAAATAATTAATTTTGTATAACTTTTTGATTGTATTTCAATCAAATAGATTTTTAGGTTTAAAAATAAAACTTAATTAGTTACACATATATGTTTGTTTGTTTTTTGTCTTAAAAATATACTCCCTCCGTCCCATGATAAAAAAAAAAAAAATTGCATTGGCACAAGAATTAAGACAATGTGATGTGTTGTGAGTATAGATGGTTGGGTAGGAGAGAGAAAGTGGAGTAAGTGGGTAATGGTTGTGAGTAGAGTCAAGTGGGTCCCATTTTCATTTTTGGACTTTGCAGATTATTGTAGGACGCCCAAAAGGTGTCTTTTTGCATATTATTGTGGGACGGGGGGAGTATATATTTTTAACTTTATAAGTTTTTTTTAAATGGTTATTGATTATGCATAAAATGATATTTATATATTTTTATTCTTTTTTTTTCTTAATTCTTGATTGTCTTTTAAATGAAATAGTTATTGATTATTTTTAGGAATCTGTAATATTTATATTTTCTTAAATTATTTTTTAATTTTATAAAAAGGTTTTTTCGTTTTTCTTCATTAATTTCTTCAAACTAAGTATTTTTTTAGCTAATAGGTATAATGTATTTTTAAATTTTTAAAAATGGACTTGAAATCTTATTTATCCACCTTTTTTAACACAACTTTTGAGTTTATTATTAATAATTTATTTGTTAATTAAAACTCCAAGAAAAGAATAAAATAAAAAATGAGATTTTACTTTTTAGTTTCTTATTGAGTCATCTTCTTATAGAGTAATATAAATTTTAGTTTCAATTAGTGTTATTTATGTGAAATTTCACAAATAAAAAAATCTGGTAAAGAAAAATTATAAGAAAGGATTTTCAAATATTGGGATAATTAATTTGCATTGAAAATTTAAGTTGATTTTTGGGGCTTATAAATTGTCTATTTGTTGCTAAAACTATAAATAAATGTTTTCTTAACTATTTCAAAATATTTTTCTAAAAAAATCATTTTATATGGATTTTTTAAATAAAAACTATAAGATAATTTTTTAAAAGAAAACTATTTTATAATATTGGTTAGAAAATACGATATATTACTTTATAAGATTATACAACAAAACTATTTTTAAAAGACACAGATTAATGAAAAAAAAAAAAAAACCCAGAGTTGTTGATAATACTAATCTATATCTATATATATATATAAAGGTTAAAGTGCATAGAACACTTTCAACAAGCCCATTTTCCCTCCAAACCATGAATGGTTCTAGAATATTAGTTTGTTTCAAATCAACTAATCAAGAAAATAATTAATGTCTTTAAATTAACCTAATTACCCTTTTCTTTCCCGTATTAATTAAATGCAAATGAAGTATTACTTCTTTCTTTTAGTCACTATACCTAAACCCATTTTTCATAAATTCATAAATATTATTGCTTTGCAAACTTTTAGTTATGCAAGGAGAGGAGATTTTTGGCTGGTGAGTGTTTGCCGAAGGTGAGTTGGGGCGAGGTTTTGGTGGTGGATGGGGAAAAAGAAAGTTTCGGCTATAAGATTTGCCGAGGGTGTTTCAAGGAGGTGGTTAGGGTTTCGACAATAGGGTTATGCCGAGGGGTTTGAAGGGGAAGTAGGGAGTCGGCTGTGGAGAAGTGTGAGTCGAGGGTGGGGTTTTGGTGTAGAAGGGTATTGGTTTTGATGGCGGGTTTGACAGTAGGGTTGTTTGAAGGAGATGAAGGGAGAGGGGGGTGAGGGTGCGGCTGTGTAGGGGTGATGTGGTTGCTGGGGCACGGTCGGGCACCTGTAATTGCACGCCCGTGCAGATCTGGAATAGTCCGTGCGGACTTTTTTTTTTTGACCGGTTGCACGACCGTGCAAGGCAGAAGACAAGGCCGTGCAAGGGTGATTTTTTGGGCCGTTTGGGATTTTGGTGTTGGTGGTGATGGCGGATGTGGTGGTTAGGGTTTCGACAGTAAGGTTTTTCCGAGGAGGATGGGGTTTAGTTGATGGCAGTAGGGTTTTTGCCAAGGTTTTGAAGGAGGTGAGGAGGCTTTAGAGTTTGTCGAGGTTTAGGGGCGGCTATAGGGTTTCGGCCTAAGAGGGGGTTTGAGCCGAGGGAAATAAAAAAAAAAAGAGAAGAAAAAAAAAATAGGGTTTCGGCCTAAGGAAGGGTTTGAGCCGAGGGGAGATGGCAGGCAGTAGGGTTGTTTTTGAAGGAGGTGAAGGGGGAGGGGGTGCGGTTTTTTTTTTTTTTTGGGTTTTGTCGGTGGTGGTTTGAATGAAGTGAAGGGGGAGGGGTTTGACGGCAGGCAGTGGGTTTGTCGCTAGGGTTTTGGTGGAGAGGTCCTACTATGGATCAAATTGCTCTGATACCATGATAGAATAGAGAGAGAGAGACGAAGTCAATCAAAGATGGAGAGAGAGAATTGATATTGAAAGACTTGATTGATTTTGATGTTAGAGGTACATATTTATAGGGTTACAATGAAAGGATAGAATCTTCTAGATCTATACAAATATTTTTAATCTAATACAAATATTATCTTCCTAATATATACTTGAATATAATATAATTATATTTTTGGCCGATTTCCTCTAGGGCCCCTTGTGCGAGATTTAAACCCAATTTAGGAAACAACATTTAGTTAATTCCCCAGACACCCCTCGATAATACAAAGACATAATTACCCTTACTTTCTTGCACGTGTGTGACGGGTGGTTACCCAATTCGAAAACTAAAAATTATACTTTAGTCACTGAAACTTTGACAATTAAATATTGGTCATTAAATCAAAATTTTCAACAAAAAAAAATCAAAAATTTCAATAATAACAATGAATTACTCTCATAATTTATACATTTACAACTCTTATAATTATAAGACTACTTTGACTTTTATAATTGATTTATAAGACAATTTTTTCAACAAAAAAAAAATCAAAATTTTGAATAATAACAACGAATTACTCTCATAATAACAACGAATTACTCTTATAATTGACTCATAAACTTATAAGACTTTTTTAAAAAAGTCTTATAAGTAACATATAAGACTTTTTAATAAGTCTTATGAGTAACATATAAGACTTTTTAAAAGTCTTATAAGTTAGTTATAAGACCTATTTGAACATTGAAAATTGTGTTGTAAAAAAGTCTTATAAGTAGTAACTTATAAGACTTTTTAATAAGTCTTAGAAGTAACATATAAGACTTTTTAAAAGTCTTATAAGTTAGTTATAAGACCTATTTGAACATTGAAAATTGTGTTGTAAAAAAGTCTTATAAGTAACATATAAGACTTTTTAAAAAGTCTTATAAGTTAGTTATAAGACCTATTTAAACATTGAAAATTGTGTTGTAAAAAAGTCTTATAAGTTAGTTATAAGACCTATTTGAACATAAAAATTGAATTCCTTCCCTAAACGTACAGAGAACATAAACGGACTTTGAAGAGATAACCCAGCTCACACGAGACATAATAAAATCTCTAAACACGGTAATGGGTTCATATACGCAGGAGTGATCAAATATGTATTCTACGAGATAAGCTTTTGGTTATTTGTTTCCTGTAAGCATCAAATATTCATTGTTCATGGACATCATAATCCCACCGTAAGATATGGGTTTCACTTATCGATTATTATGGAATGGATAAGGTCATCCTAAATACTCTTCCTGTGTACCAAACAAGACCACAGGTATACACTAATCGATGTGGTACGGGAATGAAATCACCAACTCAACAGGAGGGATACACGCTCTGGAAATTTTCATGGTTATTACAAGCAAGCAATACCTTAAAACAAGAATGTCCCACTTTGAACATTACATTGACATAAATCAGCATTTTCAGTGAATTAAGAACTCCCTTGGTTGCATTCAGTCTGCTGTTTTGAAAAGTAAAATAAGAGGTAACCATTATAAACATAATCTGTTTATTACTTCCTATGTTATAAACATATCTGTTTATTAATATCCAAAATCTCTGAATGGAAATATGAAAGTGGAAATGCAAATCTTTAAGCAAATTTGAGAACTACTTCCTTTGACCCAATGTCGGCGACAGATTCATTAAGAGGCTCGCCGGAGAAGATGAAGAGGCTCGCCGGAGAAGATGAAGAGGCTCGCCGAAAATAATGTAGATTTAATCGAAATAATGTAGATCTGGTCGGAGATATTGTAGATCTAACCTTTAATGGAGGCGGCGACGGAGAAGTTCAGAAACTTCGCTTATAGAACCTTTGTCATGTGGGTTCTCTAAAGCTGCAACCTTTGCCCGATGAGCTGCAACAGCACTTGCAAATTTCGCCCTTCCATCTTGAGGTAGTTCAGAAACTTCGCTTATAGAACCAGATCTGAGATCGACATTGCCGGCGGAAGAGAAACGCCATCGCCGGCGGAGATGGCGAGGAGAGAGAGAACTTTTAATGTGTGTGTGTGTGTGTGTGAGAGAGAGAGAGAGTAAAGAGATTAAAATGGGAAGAAGAGAGGAAATGACGGGAGGGGAGTCTAGGGGGTGTCCGGGGAATTTGAATCTGGGAATAACTCCTTATTTGGGATTTGTAAAAAAGTTTTCTTTTAAGGGAAAAAAATCTGGACAGAGGGGCCCTGGGGGAATTTTTCCTATATTATATTCCTAATACTCATTTCTTTCAAGTCCCCGCCATTCACTTTGCTGAATGGAGAACAAAGGAAACCAAAGGGGCCAAGAACAGGTACACTGGGATGCAATATTTCCGTTAAAACTCAAAACCTTTAGAAAATTAGACATTCATTTAGATAAATATGTTCATTTAAAGACGGATGAGTACTTACATGTCAAAAGCTATGCTGCTACATCACAAAGTAGACAATTGATGTATTCCCCACTATTCGAATTGACAAATTCATAACATTCTAAACCTGAGAGGGTTCGGATCTCTCCACAACCACAAGTCGATGTTTTGCTTCACTGATCATCTCCAACAATTCTGGTGCTCTATCCATAAAAGGGAGCACAAAATGAGCTATGAATTTCTTCTCGGACATAATATATGCGTACATGCTAGCCTTAACAGTTAAAAGATTGTCTCTTTTCAGAACCTTAAGAACTTGTAACCTTGGTTTGATTGTGCGCTCAATGCTGTAAATAAGAACTTGTGGGTTGTCAACGATAAATGAGATATCGTACAGCCCCGAGCCAAGCAGAATCTCTGCCATTTCTTTGATTTTCCTCTCGGATACTGCAAATGCAAAAGGCACCCTTTTGAAAGACGACATGATATCACATTCAGATAACCCTATGCTACGGAAGAGATCCAATTTACGTTCCCAATTCTCAGTTTTCATGCTTCTGAGAGTGCGTAAACCGTAAATAAACATCTTGGATTCCCTACTAACGCCCATTTCTTCTACTTTCTTGGCAGTTTCCTTGAAAGTATCAGGTTTGATGACCATGGACCTTGGATAGTGAGAGACAAGAAATATGATTTGAGAAGAGCTAATTCCCCAGCTTTGCAAGAACTTTACGTTTGGCAGCAAATATTTGTCTAAATCACGATGTAGGAACTGCTTAAAATATTTGTTGACAACAGAAACACTTAAACTGGAACCCAAAACTTTATGCAACACCAAAAGTGATCGTTTAAGATGATCATTTGTATCGTCTCTATTATGTTTCAGAATCCGCGGTTCAGATGAAATGATTTTGGCAATCTCAGTAGGAGAGAAACCCGTGTCTTGGAATATCTTGATTTTAGGCTTTATGGTGCTTTTAGGTTCGAAACACAGAATTTTGGGCTGGCTTTGAACAACGTGCTCGAGTTGGGTCTTTGAGAAGCCATTCCCATTCAAGAATGATAGTACAAAATCAGTCTTTTCTGGGTATTGAAGATGAGGCAGAAATGAAGAGACTTTGGAAGCTGATTCTGGAGAAAACTGGTGCTTATTTATCAAGTGATCATATGTGCTAACGATGTGGGTTTGATGAGTAGAAGAAGAAAAGAAGAGGAGAGACGCATGAGGTTTGTAGAGATAACATGAGTGGCTTTTAACAACGGCCCGGAAACTTCTCAGGGACATTTTGTCAAACAGGTGGAGGGTGTGACTATAAGATTGCCCGAACGGCAACAAAATTGTACTGTTCAATTGAGAAGGAAAACTGATTGCCCGTGAAATTGAAGAACCAGAAAGAAAGGAAAACGGGATCAAATCAATCCCGTTTGCTTCTTCAATTGATATCTTGGAGAAACTCCATTTTCCAGGTGCGCCGAGCATGCAGAAACTTGGAGTCAGTTCCGTTGAAACATGAAAGGACGGTGCAATTGTGTGTAGTACGTGTGACCCAACCAAAACTCATTTGATAATTCAAATTTGCCTAAAATACATTTAACCCCCTCAACTATACACTAACTCCACATTGTGGTCTCGCGTAAAATTAATTCCACTTTGGTACCTGATATTACAATTATTCCACTTTGCCCCTTGAGTTCTAACAAATGTTAAATATTTATTGAAATGAGTCATGTGCATGTCACATGATCAGTATTTTCGTCATTCTATTTTAACTTATAATTTTCCTTTAATTTAATTTTTAGCTTTCTTATAAATAATAAATTAAATGTACATATATTTACACATTATTTATTATATTAAAAATTCTAATACCTTGAGAGGTGTAAGTTATATATTACTCATCTTAAATTCAATTTTAACTCGAACAAAATTATAAAAATTCTAACTTAAACTTTTTTAAAATGATGTTGTGGCATTTTCGTAAATAATCGAAACTTATTAACATAACACCTCTGTCACTTTTTATCGTTACACATGACATTTTTTTGCCAAAAACTTGTAAAAAATGCGTTTTTGTTAACTTAACAAAAAACGTGTTTTACCGTCTTCCTCTATACGCCGTTAACACACACAACACACAGCTCTCTCTCTCTTTCTCTCTCTATCCGAAATTACTTTCTTTCTCTCCTCTCTCTCTCTCTCTCTCTCTCTATACGCAGGAAGCCAAATCCCCATTGTCGTTCCCAACCTTCTTCCTCAATCACCAATCGCCGGATCCTAATCGTCTTTTTCCTCAGCAATCGCCGGCGACCACCATTCCTCTGTCAAAATCCAATTACCGTCGCCCCTGTTCCTCTCAATCTCCTTACCGTAAAACCCATCGCCCTGCTGTGTTCTCCTTCGGTTATGCGGCACCTCTGGATCTCACGTCGACAAGCTTTACTTCTCCCTTGCGTTTATTTTTTGATTTGATGGTGATGGAGTTTGTTGATTGCCAAGGCACAGGTTGAGGGATGACTGAGGGAGTGGTGAAGAAGACGATTGGGGAGAGCTAGGTCGCCATGGAAGCCGCTTTAGAGAGAGAAGCTCGTGGTGGGTGTCTGTTGAAATTGGAACTGCCGAGAAGTTGATTTGGGCATATTGCCAGCCTCTGTCTATTTAATTACCAGTGTATATGTTTTTTAATGCCAGTTTGGGTAGAGAGGGAGTTGGATAAACTGGAATTTGAGGATTGTTTGAATGCCAGTTTATGTAATTTTGAATGCCAGTTTATGTAATTTTGAATGCCAGTTCATGTAATTTTGAATGCCATGTATTTTTGAATGCCAGTTCATGTAATTTTGAATGCCAGTCCATGTTTTTTTGAATGTCAGTTCATGTTTTTTTGAATATCAGCAAAAATAATTATCAGTGTTTTTAAGTGCCAGTATATGCATTTTTGAGTGCCAGTAAATGTGTTTTCAAATGCCAGTCCATGTATTTTTGAATGCCAGTGCTTGTATTTTTGAGAGCCAGCAAAAATATTAGTGTAACAAAGTGCCAGTGTTAGTGTAACAGAGTGCCAGTGTGAAGAGTGCCAGTTCATGTATATAAAAGTGCCCGTGTAAAAAGTGCCAGTTTCATGTTTATAAAATGCCAGTATGAAATCACTGATCATTTGTAATATTAACACTGACATTTATCATGGTTGCCAGTAATTACAAAAATGCCACCGTTTATTTTAAACATGGTTGCCAGTAATTACAAAATTGCCACCGTTTATTTTGAACAGCGCTTTGGAAAACACGTTTTTCCTTATTTTTTTAACATTAACATTGTTGCACTATTTAACAATAACACTTGCACTATAAAAACATCAGCTGACGCAATTTTACAGTAGACTTGTCAATGAAAAGCACTATTACTATTTATGAAAAAGTGTCGGTTAATTACAAAAATGTCGATTAATACAAAATAATAGATTTATTAACTAAATATCAATAAATTTATCTATTACAACAATAAAAAAATGAAATTTATATCTTGTTTTTATCGAATTGTTGCTTTATTTTATTTTGAGAATATCAAATTATTATTTTTTTAAAAATAGTAGTGAGTTACTAATATCTAATATACAAAGAAAAACTCCAACTATTATTAAAATAACAAATTTGTCCTTCAATTATTTGGCTTTATTCAATACATGTAACGATCTGAGCCTGAAGTCCGACCCGCTACGTAGACACCACACACTGGCCCACTAAGCACCTCCTCAATTGGGTCAATCACAGCCCATCACAGGCCTCCAAAAGTTCAATGGATGATTTGATGCTTAGTAGTAGTTCATGAGCCTTCTATATAGCACACTAAATTCCCACATATTTTCGATGTGGGATGGGTGATATCACAATCTTCCCCATACACTACTACTAAGCATCAAATCATCCATTGGACTTTTGGAGGCATGTGATGGACTGTGGTTGACCCAGTTGAGGAGGTGCTTAGTGGGCCAGTGTGTGGTGCCTACGTAGCGAGTCAGGCTTCGGGCTCGGGTCGTTACAAATGGTATCAGAGCAGAACCCCGGCCTTAAGGCTTGCGAGCTAGCCCGGGGGTACGATCTGGGTATTGATTGACCTTTCCAGGGACGACAAGGGTTTGAGTGGGGGAGATTGTGATATCCCCCATCCCACATCGAAAATATGTGGGAATTTAGTGTGCTATATAGAAGGCTCATGCACTACTACTAAACATCAAATTATCCATTGGAATTTTGGAGGCCTGTGATCGGCTGTGGTTGACCCAATTGAGGAGGTGCTTAGTGGGCCAGTGTGTGGTAGGCAGGGGGTGGGAGGGGGTGGGGTAGGCAGGGGGTGGGTGGGGGGGTGGGGTAGGCAGGGGGTGAGTGGGGCGGTTAAATTTTTTTTTTTTTTTTGGGGGGGGTGGGTTAGGCGGGGGTGGGTGGGACGGTTACCAAAAAAAAAATAAAAAAAAAATTTTGGGGGGTGGGGTGGGTGGGGGGGTAGGGTAGGTAGGGGGTGGGTGGGTGGTGCGGTTACCAAAAAAAAAAAAAAATTTTTTTTTAAAAAAAGCTTAGTCCCCAGCGGAGTCGCCACTGTGATGAATGTGCATCCGAAAATTTTCCCATTTTTGTTTGAAAGAAAATCAACGAAAACGGAGTCGCCACGCCATTTTAATTTTGAGGGCCAAAACTTTGAAAAAAGCCCGAGATCAGATATTTAGGTTCGGAGGTCATGTTACGCGTCGGGAAGGACGTTAGTGTGCACCCGACGCGCCTCGTAAAACGAGTCTTCCAAGCTGAAAATCATTTGTGTGTGTGTGTGTGTGTGTGTTTTGGCCAAAATAAGTTAAAACTGAGAAAAACAAAAATGGAGAACTCTTTATAAGACTTTGAACAATCCCCAAGATTTTTGGTATGATTTTTGGATTGAGTCTTGGCACTCAAAAGATTTTTGGATTTGAAAAGCAATTCTGCCAGAATGAAAGAAGGCAGTTGACCCTTGACTTTGAAATGGACTTAAAGGCTTCAAAACCTCAGAATCTGGGGAAAGTCCGAGAATGAAAGTTGCTTAAAACACCTTAAATAGGGTTTCTGCAAAGGAACTTTCCATTTTTGAAGTAATTTGAGGGGTCAAAACCTTCTGGAAATCTCAGATGTGAAATCTGGATTTCCAGAAGCTGATGAACTTGCCTCTAAAAGAAAAATTGAAAAAAGGAGTTTTACTCACTCAAAAAATAAAATAAAAATATGTCTGGAAAGATATGGATGTTGGCTACAAAAAGTATTTTGTAGTCAACACCCAATTCCAAGTTTTACTGGGTCCAAAAAATAGGAAAATGGACTGAGGTCTCAGAACAATGCTACTGGACAGCAAGATGTTCTTGAGGGAAAATGTGATTTTTGGGGGGTTTGCATCTATGTTCACCCCATTTTCATCCCTAGACTTGATACCACTACTTTTTATTGAGTGGTTATCATATTCAAGTCATCCTTGGGAAATTTATGGGGTTTAAACATGTCCTTTGCAAAGGGAAAGGGGATATTTTGTAGAAATGAAATTAAAGAGAAAAAATCAATTTAGAGATTTAAAATATAGACCATTTGAGATGGTCATTCATGAAGATGAACTTCAAGATGACCATCTTGGGTCAAAACTCAAGTTAAACTAAACATCAAGTAGATCCAAGTAAGAAGAACAAGATGAACAAGAAGTCAAAAGTGAATTTTAGGGTTTTGAGAAGGAGGGCTTTACCAATGGTGACACCCTATCTTCCTAGGCTTGGAATTTGACTTGAGGAGTATCAAGATTTGGTGTTTGGCTTGAGGAGTATCAAGGTTTGATGTTTGGATTTGTGTTTGGAGTGAGATTGGGAAAGATTCAAGAGAAAATGGTGGCAATCAAGGGATTCCCACTGTTTTCTCTCTATATTTCGCCAGAACTTCGTTGCTATGATCAAAAATTGTCCTGTAAACTGAGAGAGGAGGGTTTAATTTATAGGCCCTCTGAAAACTCAAAGATGTCCGCGCGGAGGTCTCTGTAAAACGTGCCTGGTGCATTAAATGCCGCTCCTGTGCTTTGAACAGAAGAATATTTTTCAAAATATCGCAGAAATTGTTTTTCAACTTCTTTGTTTCGGGATTTTCTTAATTCTTTTGCTTTTTTGGATTCCCTTTTTGGTTTAACTTTAAATAGCAAACCCTAACCTACCCTTGCTTGGTTAGAAAGGTTAGAGATTGTTAGAAATGTTAGAAATGTTAAAACTTTCGTTAACTTTCTAACGAAAAGCTACCAACTCAAATTGGAGCACTTACAAGAGCCCCTGGCGACGGTGCTTTCGAAGGAAGCGGGGTCGTCGATAAGAGTAAGGCTCCATATTTGATAGGATGATCGAGTGATCGAGTGGCTGAACCTAGCGATAGGCTACCTACGTATCCCGGGTGGGAATCAAGCCAGTCGTAGTTCGGGTCTTTGACCCTGGGAATGATTGTTTTTAAGGTATCAACCTGGAGATGATGGCGTTTTAGGCGCCTCGGACCTTGATGGTGGGGATAGATGGTCCTCTGGTGGACTTTGCTTGAAAGGATCGGTCTTACGTCTGCTGCCGAAGGAAAGGATGACCATTTTGGTCGAGTGGCTGGACCTAATGATAGGCTACCTACGTATCCCGAGTGGGAATCAAGCCGGCCGTAGTTCGAAATTTACTCGAGATTTCGTTGGCTTACTGGGAAAATCAGACGTATTCGTTGGGGAAATCGGTCTTACGTTTCTTAGGGGATGATTTTGATGAAAGATACGGGATTCCGTTATCTTTCTCGGGGAGATCGGTCTTACGTTTTACTGCCGGGGACGATTTTGATGAAAGAAACGGGATTCCGTTATCTTTCGGGGCACTCGGCCTTACGTTTAGCTAGGGAATTTCTTTTGAGAGGGTATGAACCTAAATGGGAACTTAGTTCAGGAGTATGTACCTAAGTTGAGGTTCGGTTCAGGAGTATGAACCTAAATGGGAACTTAGTTCGGGAGTATGAACCTAAGTTGAGGTCTTGTTCAGGAGTATGAACCTAAATGGAGACTTAGTTCAGAGTATGATCCTAAGTTGGGATTTGGTTCAGGAGTATGAACCTAAATGGGAACTTAGTTCAGGAGTATGAACCTAGGTTGAGGTTTTGTTCAGAGTATGAACCTAAATGGGAACTTAGTTCAGGGAGTATGAACCTAATTTGAGGTTTTTACCCGATGGAGGCTATTTGAAGCGTGTTCTTGCACGGGGAAGACTCGGGCTTACGAGAACCATCGGGAAGAAAGGTGATCAATGCCTGGCCAAGTGGATGGACCAAGGATTGATCGTATCGGGGTCACCCGAGGATTGACTATTTTAGGGAAGTCGTCTAGAGATTGATCGTATTGGGAGTCACCCGAGGGATTGACTATTTTAGGGAAGTCGCCCTATGATCCGACTATTTTGGGAGGTCGCCTATGATCCGACTATTTTTGGGAAGTCGCCCCATGGTTTGACTATTTTTGGGAAGTCGCCCTATGGTTTGACTATTTTTGGGAAGTCGCCCTACGACTATTTTTGGGAAGTCGCCCTATGATCCCGACTATTTTTGGGAAGTGGCCCTATGGTTTGACTATTTTTGGGAAGTCGCCACATGATCGACTATTTTTGGGAAGTCGCCCTATGGTTTGACTGTTTTGGGGAAGTCGCCCTATGATCTGACTATTTTTGGGAAGTCGCCCTATGATCTGACTATTTTTGGGAAGTCGCCCTGTGGTTTGACTGTTTTTGGGAAGTCGCCCTATGGTTTGACTATTTTTGGGAAGTCGCCCTGTGGTTTGACTATTTTGGGAAGTCACCCTATGATCTGACTATTTTTGGGAAGTCATCCTATGATCTGACTATTTTTGGGAAGTCGCCCTATGATCTGACTATTTTTGGGAAGTCGCCCTGTGGTTTGACTGTTTTTGGGAAGTCGCCCTATGGTTTGACTATTTTTGGGAAGTCGCCCTGTGGTTTGACTATTTTTGGGAAGTCACCCTATGATCTGACTATTTTTGGAAAGTCGCCCTGTGGTTTGACTGTTAAGGTTTTGACTGTTTTGGGGAAGTCACCCTAAGATTTGATGATAATGTTCTTTTAGAAAAGTAGTTGACTAAGATATGCTTTCATACCTGTGCTGTGCTTACCTGTAGTTGCCGGAAGGACTGAGGCTACGGCTGATGTTGATGAAGAGTTGTTAGGTTCTTTGCTCGTGGGACGGTTTCGCCGACGATTCTGTCTTTGGAAGCATTTTGACCTGAAGGAGGAGTTTGGTTGAGTCTGCATCTTGCTGGTGATCGTCAACCTTGTAGAGGTGGTTGAGCTTGTATTCACATTGGGACTTCTTGCTTTTGAGAACTTGGTGTCTCTGACCGCATTGTATTTGAGAACTTGGCGTCCCTGACCGATTCGCATTTTGAGAACTTGGCGTCCTTGATCGATTTGTATTGGAGAGCTTGGCGTCTCTGACCTTCTTGCCTTGGAGAACTTGGCGTCTCTGACCGATTTGTATTTGAGAACTTGGCGTCCCTGACCGACTTGTATTCGAGAACTTGGCGTCTCTGACCGATTTGTATTGGAGAACTTGGCGTCTCTGACCGATTTGTATTGGAGAACTTGGCGTCTCTGACCGATTTGTATGTGAGGACTTGGCGTCTCTGACCGAATTGTAGACACTGGAGGTGGTCTTCATTGGGGGCTGTTTTCATCCATTTGTGGACATTGGAGGTCGTCTTTAGCAAGTTGCAGACGCCGGCGCTTGTCTTTGCCAAACTGTAGATGTTGGAGGGCGTCTTCATCCATTGGAGGTCGTCTTTGGTGAAGATCATCCTTGCCGAAAAATGGGGATTTGATTTCACGTTTGAATTCTTGCATTCGTTAGTGAAGAGGAAGATGCATATATGGCATTTATGATGACAGATGCATGCATGCATGGAACCAAAAATGATTATGGGATGATGCATTTACTTGCTTTCGAAGATGCACTTAGCCTAAGCTTCTGGCAGGAAAATTATGATTTATGATCTTCGATGATTTAGGATTATTCCTATTGACTCAAGTTTTGTGCATGCTACATGAGCCCTTGGGAGATTTTTAGTGGGGATGCATGGGTATGGAGACTCGCTTGGAGCATTTTGAGCAAGTGGGGGGTGAGAACTCTCGATCGCGATTTAAACCGCGGTTGTTGATGAGGTTTTGTTAATAGTATCACATGGACCTCAATGAGATTGGATTCGGATCCCGGGTCTTGATTGAAACTTTCCCTCTCATTCTTGGTCATTTGAAGCTGATGCTGACAGACTTTAGGGCCAACGTTGATACGAGTGAAGCTTCTTTCATTTGGATGAGCTGTGACCTTGGCCGAAACCTTGTCCGGAGGATGATTTGATGGAATTGCTAATGCCGGGAGAAACCCTGATTTTGAATTCCGATGCTACGGGAAGCTGCCGTGTACCAAGTTACGAAGCCGAAATTCTTTCTTGCGACTTGATAAAATTCGGTCCAAAAGACCATCTTGACAAAGCCCGGATCCCGAGTAGGCAAAGTCCAGATTTTGAAGAAGCGATTTTGCGAGTCTATCTCGTGGTGAAGAACCCAACGTGGACCCAAAGATGACTATATAAGCCCCGGCTTGAAGAGCCGCTACAGGAGAACCCGGGAGAACCGCTTAGCAAGCCCCAAAGCATGAAGAAATTCGAGTAGTCTTACAGAGGGGGAACCCATCTTTTCGGACCTTAGTCAACCGCCATCGGACAAGACCTCGAAATGTTTACGTGCAGGGGCATATCTTTTGAAAGATAGGAATGTCTCCCGAATTTGTGTATGACACTCTCGCTTTTGGTTTGACTCTTTTGAGAGAGTATAAGCATCACAAGGTGTGGAAAAGTGTATGGAAGCCCCCGCGTACGTAAAGACAGTGTTTGGCTCTATTTCCTTTATGATGGAGAGAGAAGACTTGTCGAGACACTTGAAAACTTGTCTTATTCATGATGATCACAAGTTTGCTTAAAACCCTTTGTTAATGTTCGGGTTATTCAATCCCTAAATCTGATATGAACAAATATTTTGATTAATCACAAGGAGAAAACCAGCGATATCGAAAATCAAGCTTGAAAGGGCGGAAAGTGTATAGGGACGATCCTTGATGAGACCGGATTTTTTTTTGAGATTTGTTTGTGATTTCGGCCGGACCATTTACGGTTGCCTACGTTCCCTCCATTATGAAGAGCTCGGGTCGCCGTAGTTCGGGCCTATCCCGAATGAAAAGAGAATGAATGTTGAAATTCGAGGGTCCGAGGACCTTTGGGGATTTTGAGGATTTGGAGGATTGAATAACATATCCCCTTAGAGTGTCCATGAAAGACACGGATGCGAAGCTTGATGGGACATCCACGGCAAGTGTTTGTGAGGAGAAATGAAATATGCTCACATGAAGGGAAGGGTTGAATTTGCACAATCTTTGATTGGTAATTTTGAACCAAAATGGATTAGATTCCAATTTAAGCAAGCAATGAAGCATTAATTTGATCCCGACATCGAGGATATTAGAATGAAAGCGCTATCCTAGGGGCTGTAGTTGGGTTTCCGGGCTTCGATCGGCTATCGGATGATTTGGGAGATTATGACCTCTTGAGATGAGAGGTCGGCTAGGCCTTTGCGGTGAACCTCTAAAGATGAGAGGTTGGCTCGCGGGGATGTGTTTGGGAAATCTATGGCGAGGAAGATTGATTGCCTCCAAGAATGAGAGGTCAGATTTTGACTTGGCCAAGGGCAAGGGTAATGGTGATGGGAGTATCCTCTAAAATTGAGAGGATGGCTTGGGATTGGTTTAAGGTAATGATAAGAGGAAGTCCGAGCTACTGACAACTTTTTGCGATCTTGCGAGAATTCAGGCTCCTTTTTGATCATTGGAGAGCTTCTTGAGATGTCGGGGACTTTTGAGTTCTTCTTCTTTTTTTTTTTGGAAGGCTTCCTGAGGAGCTTGGAATTATATCCGAGATTGTGAGGATTTTAAAATCCTTCTTTTTTTTTGTTTCTTTTTTTGTTTGTTTTTTTTGTTTTTTTTTTTTGTTTTTTTTTTTTTTTTTTTTTTTTTTGTTTTTTTTTTTTTGACTTGGAAAGCTTCCTGAGGAGTTGAGGATTATCTTTGTCCTTCCTTCATGGCTTGAGATAATTTTGCGCGTCGCCGATTCTCGAAGCTAACTTCTCGGGCTCGCTTGGACTTTCTCTCAGTATGGAGCAAAAATGATGGCTAAACCGGGTTTCAAAACACGCCGATCTTGAAATGAGAGGGTAGTGTTTAGTAAGGGTGAGGTAATGGCTTTCCTATGGGTGAAAGGTTTCAACCGCAATCCCTACTGGATGACCTAAACGAGATTAAGTCTTCATTGCTTGCTTAAGCTTTATATGAGAAAAGATCCATGCAACTTCATCGAGCAACGAGATGATGATGATGAAAGGGATGTGAGCATATGAGATGCAAGATGGGGAGTTGGTAAGCCCCAATTTGGGAAGGATATCAATTGATTTTCTCACTCCGATTAGTTTAAATATTAATCATTTTCGAAGAATTAGTGGTTGAGCAGCACAAGTGATCATTTTGGATAAAACCATTTCAATTAAGTGTAACGTGGGTGCGCAAGTGATGTCTCGAGTCTAGCAAGAAAAGAAAAAAGACTTATATTAAAAATTAGACACTTAACCACTATGTCCAAAATGGACTACAACGACAAATGTCCAGGAAGGACTTAGGTGAAAGAAAAGTACTAGAACCTACGAAGGTTGACCCAAAAGACTATTTTAAAGATAGGTAGCCCCAGGTCTAGCCGCTCTTTCTTTGTTGAACCATGCATCTATTCTTCGACGCCTGGAGACGGGAGCTATTACAGACCTTTCCATCAGGATTTCCTTGGCAACTTTTTGCTCAATCCAACCATCTTCATTGCCTGCGATGACTGGTTCATTGACCTTGCAAAGGGGCGAGTCAAACTCCATTGTGCCCACAAGGCTTGAACCACCAAACTCGATCATGTTGACACTCATGTTGTTAGGGAGCGGGTTATTGATAGTATTAGGTCCTTCAGGCATCTCTAACCTCCCTTGCTCAATCAACCCTTGGATGGCCTTTTTCAGGGGACGCAATCATCCGTCAGTGCCCGTGAGTGCGATGAAAGGCACAATGCTTGGAGGTATCCAAAGGAGCGTTGGGGTTTCTAGGCGATAATTTTCCAAAGGCCGGAGCAAACCTTCTCTCACCAAACCTACGAAGATATCACTCAAAGGCATCCCAAAGTTTCTCAAGTCTTGGAGCCGGGATCTGGATGGAGCAGGCTTCTTGGGAACAAAGGAAGTGGCATTGTTGATCTGTCCCGCGTAGCCGATCGCCTCTTTGCCTTTAGCGAAAGTGAGAGTAGTTTTGGAGGGAGGAGCCCGATATCCGTGGCGAGGTGCGACGGTCGAGTGCTGATTGTAAGCCTTTTCAAACTTAGCCCGGAATTAACCATTGCACGCAAGTCGGCGTAGGGGAAGTGGTGAGGGAAGCTCTCAAATGCGGCTTCAAGCATGACTGAAAGATGTCTAAGCGCTCCTCGTCGGAGGAGGAATGGCCATTTCACCGAGCTTTAAGTTCCATCTCTTATAGAAATCCCCAATATTCTCATTAGGTATTTGCATCGTTGTTTGCGAGTCAACTACATTTTGTCTCCCACTCCAAGTTGGCTTTATACTTATACGTGAAAATCGGTAATTTGTTCCCAAGTAGCCCTAGCTCAGTGCCGCAATCGGAAAAACCATTTCAAAGCCCCCCGACTTCAAAGAGAGACTAAAGTAATCGGCCAATCTTTGGCTCAGGCATCCCTTAGCCTTCATTGCCAAAGTATAGGTGTCCAAGTGAGTTTTAGGGCATGCACTCCCGTCAAACAATTCCAGAGTGGGCATCACAAACTTGTGAGGCAGGGGGACAATCGAGTCGGGATACGTAGGCCGAAGAGCAGTGTTCTTTTTGGCGGTCAATTCAAGCAATCTGTGCTTTCATTTCCTTGTGTTGCTCCATAAACCAAGCCAATTGGGGATCCAAAGGCGGAGCGGGAATTCTGAGCCGATATTTGAGCTAGGAAGAGGACTAGGCTGTTGGTGGTGCATTGGTGGAAGGAATACCATATCCGGAGCATAGGTGAAAACTTGTCCTTGGCCCAAATTACCACAGGGAGTGTAGGTAGGAGGCTGGGGCAAAAGGATAGAACCCGGCGACTTCTTGTTGGCTTCCAATCGGCGAGAGAAGATGGAGGCAGAATCTGAGGTAGCCATATGGCTTGGATTTTCGGAGTGAGGCCCATAAGTAGGCTTAAGTGCGAGTCTGTCCTGGTTGTTGAATTGCATGGTGGTTGTGGCGAGGATGCATAACCGAGAGGATATTGTGGTCTGGTGATTCGGATGAAAGGATGAAGGCTTGATAACCCATAGAAGTCGAGTGAATGGATTTGTGAAAGGCTGTGTGAGGAGCAGGCGAACCAGTACCATTACGAGGAGGGGCTCCTGGCTGTGGCCTAGAACCGGATTGTGGCGGCATTCCAAATTGTGGCCGTTGATGTGAAGGTGCGGATTGATCGGCTCCGAAGCGAGGTGGGATTCCAATCTGCTGTGGCATTCCGAGGTATCCCCAACCATGAGAGGACATTCCGTGCTTGACTTTGCCCCGCTGAGGAGGCTGTGGGCCGATTCGTCCCATCGCTGCATGGATCCAGTGGTCGACCCGAGAGATCGAGGAACATGTGTTACAGTAGCACCGAAGGAGGTTGGTGGTGGCATCCTGGAGTAATTGGGGCGACCGAGATTGGGATTGGGGTCATCCTCTTCTTCCATGATGAAGGTGCCATCGGGATTGAGTGGCGGCCAAACCGTAGCTCTTAATAGCCTCGATAAGGCTATTCATTGTGCTTCTGTCGCATTCTCATACATTACGCTAGCTGATTCCATTCTTTGTTCTGTGCGAGGAGTCCGGGAGGCGGAGTGACGTTGTCCCCCTCGTTACCGGTTGATGCGAGACATTCGAAACCCGGAGTTGAAACAAACGGCGAAGGCGTGAGGCACTTGACTCTTCCCAGCGGTTAAACGGTGACCGGTGCCCGAAACCAAGCTTTACGCGGAGGCTGCGGGGGAAAGACACGAGGGTTCGAGATGGCGGGAATTGAAGGAGGGTAGGTGTTTGGGCTCTTAGGCTCATGCAACATGCGATTATTTGTTCATGTTTACTTAAAACACGTTTTATTAACCTAATCGGTTGGAAAAGATTGCTCTTCTTTTTTTTTTTTTCGAACTACTCTTATTCCTGGATCAGTGGGCCCCGTCACTACGTCTATAAGCCCCTCGTATTCCACTGTATTTCGACCTCCCGGGGTGGACGGCCCGGGCGAGGGTCCTATAGGGCAAGCGGGTCCCACCGACCGAGAAGAAAAACGATCCTAGAAGTTGGCGGGTAATCGAGTCTTAACGAGCATTCGATGTAAATTACGGACAAAGGCGACGTCAAAAGTCAAGATCATGTCAGGGCCCGACGAAAAGTCGGCATGATTTGGAGCGATAAGCGTCCACAATTGATCTTGACTTGTCGTCAGTTAAGCCGTAATTAGGCATGGAATATTCATTAATCCTTGATGACTCGGTGTCAATCTTTGGGAGTCGAGTGTATAATTTGTGCCGATCAGCCGAAGTCAAGGCGCCGGTCAATATCTTGGTCAAAGTCCGCGGCGGAAAACCGGCGAACTTCGGCGATTAGGGTCCCCGAAAGATATTGAGTCGGTATGCCGACAAAGGCTTGAAGGGAAAGGTCTATACACGGACGGGGGCATGACACGGACCAGGACTAAAAACCAACCGGGTCTCGGACAAAGTGTGTCACGGACAAGTGCGTAGTCGACACGAGGCTCCATGGGATGTTTGGGTAGTCTGTGCTCATCCGAGAGGCGTAATAAGACCAAACGGACCGCGACAAGGATTTCCCCGGGTTAAGGACGTAGTGTGCAGTGTACGGTCACGTGCGCGTAGTGTGCAAGCAGTCTATATTCTTTTTCTGAGTAAAATAGAGATTTTTTTTTATGTGTCTTAAAAATATGATGCATGATTTTTTTTTTTGAAAATTTTCTTTCTTTTTTGAAAATCCTTTTTTTTTGAATTTTTTTTTTGAAATTTTTGATGAGCACATAAGCACGTAAGCACGAAAATTCCGATAGTTAGGGACATTATTCCGACAGTCAAAATTTTGACTTTCTCCGAGGCGGCCAAAACAACATGAAAATTGTGCAAAAAATCAACACACACACAAAAATGATTTTCAAAGCCGGGACGGAAGCTTGACCCTCAAAAGCTTTTTTTTTAAAACGGTGATACCGGTACGTGGGATTGTTAGACCACAATTTATCCCCGACTCGTGTTAGGAGGCGATAACGGGAAATTTAGTGGTTTCCACCAATATACCAAATACCATTTTTTTTTTAAAAAAAGCTTAGTCCCCAGCGGAGTCGCCACTGTGATGAATGTGCATCCGAAAATTTTCCCATTTTTGTTTGAAAGAAAATCAACGAAAACGGAGTCGCCACGCCATTTTAATTTTGAGGGCCAAAACTTTGAAAAAAGCCCGAGATCAGAGATTTAGGTTCGGAGGTCATGTTACGCGTCGGGAAGGACGTTAGTGTGCACCCGACGCGCCTCGTAAAAACGAGTCTTCCAAGCTGAAAATCATTTGTGTGTGTGTGTGTGTGTGTGTGTTTTGGCCAAAATAAGTTGAAACTGAGAAAAACAAAAATGGAGAACTCTTTATAAGACTTCGAACAATCCCCAAGATTTTTGGTATGATTTTTGGATTGAGTCTTGGCACTCAAAAGATTTTTGGATTTGAAAAGCAATTCTGCCAGAATGAAAGAAGGCAGTTGACCCTTGACTTTGAAATGGACTTAAAGGCTTCAAAACCTCAGAATCTGGGGAAAGTCCGAGAATTAAAGTTGCTTAAAACACCCTAAATAGGGTTTCTACAAAGGAACTTTCCATTTTTGAAGTAATTTTAGGGGTCAAAACCTTCTGGAAATCTCAGATGTGAAATCTGGATTTCCAGAAGCTGATGAACTGGCCTCTAAAAGAAAAATTGAAAAAAGGAGTTTTACTCACTCAAAAAATAAAATAAAAATATGTCTTGAAAGATATGGATGTTGGCTACAAAAAGTATTTTGTAGTCAACACCCAATTCCAAGTTTTACTGGGTCCAAAAAATAGGAAAATGGACTGAGGTCTCAGAACAATGCTACTGGACAGCAAGATGTTCTTGAGGGAAAATGTGATTTTTGGGGGGTTTGCATCTATGTTCACCCCATTTTCATCCCTAGACTTGATACCACTACTTTTTATTGAGTGGTTATCATATTCAAGTCATCCTTGGGGAATTTATGGGGTTTAAACATGTCCTTTGCAAAGGGAAAGGGGATATTTTGTAGAAATGAAATTAAAGAGAAAAAATCAATTTAGAGATTTAAAATATAGACCATTTGAGATGGTCATTCATGAAGATGAACTTCAAGATGACCATCTTGGGTCAAAACTCAAGTTAAACTAAACATCAAGTAGATCCAAGTAAGAAGAACAAGATGAACAAGAAGTCAAAAGTGAATTTTAGGGTTTTGAGAAGGAGGGCTTTACCAATGGTGACACCCTATCTTCCTAGGCTTGGAATTTGACTTGAGGAGTATCAAGATTTGGTGTTTGGCTTGAGGAGTATCAAGGTTTGATGTTTGGATTTGTGTTTGGAGTGAGATTGGGAAAGATTCAAGAGAAAATGGTGGCAATCAAGGGATTCCCACTGTTTTCTCTCTATATTTCGCCAGAACTTCGTTGCTATGATCAAAAATTGTCCTGTAAACTGAGAGAGGAGGGTTTAATTTATAGGCCCTCTGAAAACTCAAAGATGTCCGCGCGGAGGTCTCTGTAAAACGTGCCTGGTGCATTAAATGCTGCTCCAGGCTTTGAACAGGAAGAATATTTTTCAAAATATCAGCAGAAATTGTTTTTCAACTTGCTGTTTCGGGATTTTCTTAATTCTTTTGCTTTTTTGGATTCCTTTTTTGGTTTAACTTTAAATAGCAAACCCTAACCTACCCTTGCTTGGTTAGAAAGGTTAGAGATTGTTAGAAATGTTAGAAATGTTAAAACTTTCGTTAACTTTCTAACGAAAAAGATACCAACTCAAATTGGAGCACTTACACCCCGCCCCATTTATTGGCGAATTTTGGCGGGTTGGATCTGTCCCACCCCGCCAGCCCGTATTGACAGCTATAATTACGACACAAAGAAATTAGACTTGCATGGCAGATAAAACCTAGGTTATATCAGTAGCATTCCTATAACTTTGCTTATACTCAAAACCACCAAAGAGATTATCTGTCAGCAATTAAATGATAATTCTATAACAAATTAGTCACTAACTGAACCTGGTGAAGCAAGCAGAAAACAGCTCCATCAGCTGCTTTCAAGCAAATACAGTTGTAACGACCCTAACCCTAGGCACTAATTTAACTTCATATTGTGTGCTTTTAATATTATCGTTAATATTATGTGTTCATTTTATATCTTTAAATTTCTCATACTAGGATAAAATGATAAGAAAATAAATAATGTTCTAAGGGAAAAATAATAATTAAAAATAAATAAAGTAATAGAATGGAGTGGTAATAAAATGGACAAATAAAATGTTGTTGGTTGGGAGAATTATTTTAAATTTTGAAAGAATTGTTATAGGGAATTTTGAGTGGGGGACAAATTCCCCCAAAATCCTCCCTCTTGGCCGCCCCCCCCCCCCTTTTTCCCCCTTTACCATTATTTACTCCCTCTTCCTCCAATCATCCTCCTTCTTCATCTTCTTCCTCCTCCCTTTCTCTCTCAAATTTTCCATGGAAGCCATGGATAAAGCTTCACCCTCCCAAGATCAATCCTTCACCAATGGTAGATCCGAGAGTACTTTTGGAATCGGGAGACCAAGAGGAATTCTTCAAGCCAAAGAAATCCATGATCCATCTCCCATTTAAGTGAGTTATTATGACCCTTCCCTTCTATGAATGCTCATGAATTTGCTAAGGTTGTTCTTGTGATGATAATGGTTATCTATTGCTTTAGACCACTTTTTGGGACTTGAGAATGTGATAAATGGCATAGAATGATGTTATGGTTATTAGGGGTTGATTTGATTATAAGAAATGGGTGAGATTAGTTTAGAAGATTTAAGTTGGAATGTGTTATAAAAATGGGTCAAGAAGGTAAGCAAATGGGTTAATTAAACTATGGAATTTATACTTGGAAAATGATAGTGAAATGGGTAATGATTCAAAGGGTAAATGATATAAGATTTAATCATTTCTGGGTTACATGGATTAGGATGAGAATTGTTATGACTTCCCTTCTTATGAATGATCGTAAATTATAAATGTTGTCCTTGTTATATTATGGGTGTTACATGCTTTAGAACCTTACATGAGTTAGAAAATGGGTAAATGAATTTGGTTGAGGATAATGTTCTTGAAAGATGATTTAGAGGGTATAAAATGGGTAAAATGTGGAATGATAAATAAATTAGAACTTCTCTACTTTGGGTTGCACGATTTAGGAGGAACTTAGTAAAGCTAGGAAATCTTCTTGTGGATTCTTGAATTTAGAGTAGAAGGAAAATGGGAAAGGAAGAGAACAAAAAATGGTAAGTATGGACTTTAGGATATTTGGGGATCCTGGAGCAGGCACTTGGGCGGTCGCCCAAGGGGGCGTGAGCGGCCGCCCATGTGTCCAGAACTTAGGGTGCCTTGTAAAGCCTCTTGGGCGGTCGCCCAAGAGGTATGGGCGGTCGCCCAAGAGGTATGGGCGGTCGCCCAAGACCCCAGAATCCCTGATTTTAAATTTAAACCAGAAATTGTTTAGCAATCTTGTTTGATCCTTTATAGATTGTGACCCCTACCTAGTAAGTTGAACTTGAACCTTCATAGAGGCTATGTATTAGTGTACAATGACCTTGTAGGATGGGTTGATGATACTTCCTTGCCTTACTTTGAGTTCATATATATTGGTTATATTATGCATAGTGTGTTGATTTATTGTTGCACTATGATATTGGTTGGACATGAGTATATTTACCATGTTGATATATTGTTATCCCTTTTTGTGGATTGTATTCAAGTATCTATTATGTGCTTGATAATGTTGAATACTTGTTATAGTATTTCTGTCGTTATGATATTGTTGTAGGATTCCCTACTTTGGAATTCCTAAACTGTACATGTTGATACAAGGATTTATAGCCGTTGTGCTAATATGTTGAATACTTGATATAGTATTGCTATCTTCATGATATGCTGTTGTGGTATGTGTCCCTACTTTGGATCATACAATGTTTGGTTAAGCAAGTATGTTATTACTGTGCTTAGTTATGTAAATCCAGCTGGTATTGATTTATTTGTTTGTTGGACAATGTATGGAATTATAATGGCATCGAGCCAAGTTCATTATAATTCATACATTGGTAACCCAATTGTCCCCCTTGTGTGGGATTTGTGGGCTAGCATCTCCTTTTGAGGTAGATGGTCTAGTTTCACGGGGATATGGCGTGTGTCGAGAATCACATGGTGCTGTTATTGTTCATGGTTAGGAACCGCTTTATCAGCTATTCTTCTTTGCTCGGATGTGTATATCCTTTTGGAGATAAAACCTTGGCTCAGTATCCTTCTAAGTGTTACTTTATCGTACTTATGTGTTGTGATATATTCATGCCGAGTGAGTCGTTGTTTCCAACCGGTATGGGACGGTTGGCGGCAGGGAGCCTCTCGGATTATGTGGATATGTCTTTTGATGTGTTGCATCTTATATGGCATATTCTTTGCATTCATAATAGCTTCTTTGAGATTTATTCTCACCCCAGCTCCCTTTCTTGTTTTAGATTCCGAGACGGTGGACCGACCAAGTAAGGGCGGAAAGGAGTTTAGAAGTGGTATTTTGGGAATTGTCGGGTTATGTTAGATTGGTGTAGAAAGTGTTTGTTAGCATAATTCTTTTAAAGGGTTGTATTCATAAACTTTAATTCCATATTATATTTGATATCTTTTGTAACTAAGACCGTTTATTATTTTCGTGGTTGGTTAACTCTCCCTCCAATGTGGAAGGAGTAGAGTTACTTTGAAATGGTTGTGTTTAAGTTTGGAGATGAAATCAAAGTTTTTTTTTTTAAATTAGGAGAATTGGGTTAGTTTGAGGACGCTCCAGCTCGGGACACGTGTAGGTTCCGGGTCGGGGTCCTCACAGTTGGTATCAGAGCTCGGTTAGAGTTCTCGGGTAGAGTCTAGCTGAGTGAGAGTGTGCGATAACTTACGTCGAGAGTTTAACGCAGGAACTTGATCAAAGACAGAAAATGATATTGACCATCCAAGGAATCAAGGAAAGGTGAGTTATGGAAAGATAGATTCCTCCACCATCATTTGAGGTATTTTACCTGTCTCAGGAGTTAGGGTTCATACTTTTATAAATCCCTATTCATTCGTTCTCATGTGGCATTACATTTCATCTTTTATTTGCATAATTGGCCTAAAAGTTGCCTTATGTGTTGGAGGTCCTATTCCTACGGGAGAGTACCTTGAATTATTATTGTTTATCATGGTGATTGTGATTTGGGAGGACTGTCGCAAGAAGCGAGTCTCCTTATCTATGTTTGATTTGCCTCCGTGTGTGGTAGAGGCGGATGAGTCATTATTTGCTATTTTATCATATATGCATAAATGTCGAAAGTATGGCCTAAGGAATGTGAAGGTTATTTGGGTTGTGTGTTATCTTTGATTTAAAGGAACCTTGAGTTATCTCATGTTCGGTAGTAAATGAATTTGTGAACTCTTAGTTGAGGTTAGGTATATGGCCTAATTAAGAGTGGTTTATGGTGGTATAATGGCATGGTTAGTTATTCATTGGTGTCCCGTGGAAGAGACTAGATATATGAGACTAGTATGGGAAGTGATAGTCTAAGTGGGATTAGATGAGTTATAAAATATCGCGAGTACGAGATCTTATGGAATTAATATATCTTTGCCTTGTGTACTATTAGTTGACTAAGTGGTGTTTTCTGTGTGAGTTTCAAAATAGGTTTTCATCAGGTATCATACCAGGATGTTGAGATTTTGAGTTGCTATAAGGTACTATATTTAGAAAAGATGATACTTGGTGGTTAATCAAAGGGTTATAGAGATCTTAAATAGGTAACTGTGAAGAATAAGTATTCGTTAGCACTTGTTGACGATTTGTATGAATGATTTTAGAAACTAGTAGGATACTCAATGGCTATTAGTTGAATTTTAGGAGTGTTACAATTTCAGTGAAAAATTACTTTAAGGATATACTTAAGACAACATTTATATCTAGTATGACCGTTTTGATTTATGGATTGTGTACTAGCTATGGAGAGGTAAATAGGGTAAATGTGAAGGAGTATAATAGATGTAGTTATTGGTGACTTATAAGGTCAACTTCAGAAATTGGTAAGATAGGTATATGGTTCGTTTTGAGAATTGATTATCATTAGTTGAGAAAATGAGGATGAATCTTATTGGGAGACAGGATACTTTAGGATGGTTATATACTATAGTTCGACTTAGTTACGTGAATCATATGAGGGATTTGTGTGATGCTTGAAAGATATTGACGTTGTACGGATTTTGAGTTTGTTGATGGTTATTGAGAGTTAAGTTAGATTATACTGTAATGTTTAATTGGAATTCGGGAATGATTGATCTATGTGAGTTCCAATTATATTTTCTGATTTAGAAATTATGGTATTTGATTGGGAACTAGATGTTTTACAATATGTTGTTACTAAGTACAATACCAATATCAAAGGTGGTGAATAGATGACTCAAATTAAATAAAAGTGTTGAACTTTCAACTTGAGGAATTATTGAATTGAGGATGATTTACCTAGTTATAATCTTAATGATTGTTTTAGTGTTATTTATCGGGGATAGTAATAGTATTGCGAGATTGTGTTTTCTTAGAGAAAAATTAACTAAGTCTAAATAGTATGAGTGGTGGCTACACTATAAATAGAGGTCAACCAAGAATATTTTGTTAAAATTGTTTTAAAGGTGTTTTAAAACTTTGGAATACATATTGGACCTCTGTGTAAGTATTTGTGCCCTTCGGGGATAATTTGATTTAATAAGGCCAATGAACCGTTTTCGTGTGCATTAAAATCTGTGAGTAATTTAATTATCTACTACTGGTATGGGACGGTTGTGGATACTTAAATCACTCGAGTTATTTTGTTAGCTTATCAATCTTTTGAAATTTCTTAAATTGTGAGTGGTTTAGTTAATTAAAACTGGTATGGGCCGGTTTTAAATAAGTAAACCATTCGGGTCTCTTTGGATCTCTTTTTATATTATCATTTGAAATTCTGAAAGATGTTGTAAATTTTCGAAAGACATGTTACTTTAAAGTTATAGTTCGTACAGAAGCAAGTAGAAAAGCAACCTAGTTCCCCTATAATGATTAACTGTATTCAAGTGTTGGTCCAAGAAATGATTTGATAAATGTGGGGTTATTATTGTGTCGGTCACAATAGACTCGGTTTTGTTTTGGAGTTGGATCGGCTCCGTTGTGGGCGGCCAACCATTCAATTTGAATATTGATTTGTCACTAGTCCTGAACATAATTGGAACATTAAATTGTGATAATAGAATGTTGACGTTAGAAGATTTATTAAAATATTTAGAGTTCTAAGTTGAACTTGAGAGTTTTAACACTATAGATTTTGTGAATTAGTTGCATTGGGAGTAATGAAGAGTATGTTATTTTGTTATAGAAAATTGAATTACATTTTCTACTCGTTATATATATAGCTTGATGAAATGTTATTAATAAAGTCCTCTCATATGTTAGGGGATAGTTTGATTGTATAAACCCCATAGTATTAAAAAGATTGGATAGTCATTCATTTGGGAAGATCCTTTTGGAGTGTAGGAAGGCTATTAAATTTAACCTTGTGAAAATTTGAGAAATCATTACTTATTATTGAGAATAGGCTATGGGCATATGCGATGGATGTTAGTAGTCAATAGTACGAATGGTTACCAGTGGTAAGTGCGTATAATAGTAGTTATCATTCTAACATGGAGATAAAACCGTATGAGGCATAGTTTGGGAAGAAAATATCGATCTCTAATTTGTTGGGTTGAGGTTAGAGAAGAAAGGCCTAAGGTAGATTGGCGCCAAAATTTGTTAATCCATTTGAAGTTTTAGAAAGGGTTGGTGATTTGGCTTATAGACTGACTTGGAGCAAATTATAGAGTATTTGAAGTTTTAATGTGATATTGTAATGTATTTGGTGACCTAAGTTGTAATACTTTAATTATTTATATTTTCATTGAGATCGGAAAAATTCGTGTTAGTGATATTTGCATCGTATGCTTGGATCATTAAGTGGTAACCTCATATTATTAATGGAATTAGAAATTTAATTTCTTTGGAAGAAGAATCACAACATTTAAGAGACTATTGGAAATTGAAGTTTGATGTATACTTGTAACCGATGCGGAGTTGATCGAGTTAGGTAAGTGACGAGTCAAATTCGGGCGAATTTTCTTTAAAGGGGAGTGAGTGTAACGACCCTAACCCTAGGCACTAATTTAACTTCATATTGTGTGCTTTTAATATTATCGTTAATATTATGTGTTCATTTTATATCTTTAAATTTCTCATACTAGGATAAAATGATAAGAAAATAAATAATGTTCTAAGGGAAAAATAATAATTAAAAATAAATAAAGTAATAGAATGGAGTGGTAATAAAATGGACAAATAAAATGTTGTTGGTTGGGAGAATTATTTTAAATTTTGAAAGAATTGTTATAGGGAATTTTGAGTGGGGGACAAATTCCCCCAAAATCCTCCCTCTTGGCCGCCCCCTTTTTCCCCCTTTACCATTATTTACTCCCTCTTCCTCCAATCATCCTCCTTCTTCATCTTCTTCCTCCTCCCTTTCTCTCTCAAATTTTCCATGGAAGCCATGGATAAAGCTTCACCCTCCCAAGATCAATCCTTCACCAATGGTAGATCCGAGAGTACTTTTGGAATTGGGAGACCAAGAGGAATTCTTCAAGCCAAAGAAATCCATGATCCATCTCCCATTTAAGTGAGTTATTATGACCCTTCCCTTCTATGAATGCTCATGAATTTGCTAAGGTTGTTCTTGTGATGATAATGGTTATCTATTGCTTTAGACCACTTTTTGGGACTTGAGAATGTGATAAATGGCATAGAATGATGTTATGGTTATTAGGGGTTGATTTGATTATAAGAAATGGGTGAGATTAGTTTAGAATATTTAAGTTGGAATGTGTTATAAAAATGGGTCAAGAAGGTAAGCAAATGGGTTAATTAAACTATGGAATTTATACTTGGAAAATGATAGTGAAATGGGTAATGATTCAAAGGGTAAATGATATAAGATTTAATCATTTAAGGTTACATGGATTAGGATGAGAATTGTTATGACTTCCCTTCTTATGAATGATCGTAAATTATAAATGTTGTCCTTGTTATATTATGGGTGTTACATGCTTTAGAACCTTACATGAGTTAGAAAATGGGTAAATGAATTTGGTTGAGGATAATGTTCTTGAAAGATGATTTAGAGGGTATAAAATGGGTAAAATGTGGAATGATAAATAAATTAGAACTTCTCTACTTTGGGTTGCACGATTTAGGAGGAACTTAGTAAAGCTAGGAAATCTTCTTGTGGATTCTTGAATTTAGAGTAGAAGGAAAATGGGAAAGGAAGAGAACAAAAAATGGTAAGTATGGACTTTAGGATATTTGGGGATCCTGGAGCAGGCACTTGGGCGGTCGCCCAAGGGGGCGTGAGCGGCCGCCCATGTGTCCAGAACTTAGGGTGCCTTGTAAAGCCTCTTGGGCGGTCGCCCAAGAGGTATGGGCGGTCGCCAAGACCCCGAGTAATCACGATTTTAAATTTAAACCAGAAATTGTTTAGCAATCTTGTTTGATCCTTTATAGATTGTGACCCCTACCTAGTAAGTTGAACTTGAACCTTCATAGAGGCTATGTATTAGTGTACAATGACCTTGTAGGATGGGTTGATGATACTTCCTTGCCTTACTTTGAGTTCATATATATTGGTTATATTATGCATAGTGTGTTGATTTATTGTTGCACTATGATATTGGTTGGACATGAGTATATTTACCATGTTGATATATTGTTATCCCTTTTTGTGGATTGTATTCAAGTATCTATTATGTGCTTGATAATGTTGAATACTTGTTATAGTATTTACGTCGTTATGATATTGTTGTAGGATTCCCTACTTTGGAATTCCTAAACCTGTACATGTTGATACTGAGGATTTATAGCCGTTGTGCTAATATGTTGAATACTTGATATAGTATTGCTATCTTCATGATATCTTTGTTGTGGTATGTGTCCCTACTTTGGATCATACAATGTTTGGTTAAGCAAGTATGTTATTACCGTGCTTAGTTATGTAAATCCAATTTGGTATTGATTTATTTGTTTGTTGGACAATGTATGGAATTATAATGGCATCGAGCCAAGTTCATTATAATTCATACATTGGTAACCCAATTGTCCCCCTTGTGTGGGATTTGTGGGCTAGCATCTCCTTTTGAGGTAGATGGTCTAGTTTCACCGGGGATATGGCGTGTGTCGAATCCCTATGGTACCGTTATTGTTCATGGTTCCGGAACCGCTTTATCAGCTATTCTTCTTTGCTCGGATGTGTATATCCTTTTGGAGATAAAACCTTGGCTCGAGTATCCTTCTAAGTGTTACTTTATCGTACTTATGTGTTGTGATATATTCATGCTTTGAGTGAGTCGTTGTTTCCAACCGGTATGGGACGGTTGGCGGCGAAGGAGCCTCTCGGATTATGTGGATATGTCTTTTGATGTGTTGCATCTTATATGGCATATTCTTTGCATTCATAATAGCTTCTGAGATTTATTCTCACCCCACTCCCTTTCTTGTTTTAGATTCGAGACGGTGGACCGACCTAGTAAGGGCGAAAAGGAGTTTAGAAGTGGTATTTTGGGAATTGTCGGGTTATGTTAGATTGGTGTAGAAAGTGTTTGTTAGCATAATTCTTTTAAAGGGTTGTATTCATAAACTTTAATTTCATATTATATTTAATATCTTTTGTAACTAAGACCGTTTATTATTTTCGTGGTTGGTTAACTCTCCCTCCAATGTGGAAGGAGTAGAGTTACTTTGAAATGGTTGTGTTTAAGTTTGGAGATGAAATCAAAGTTTTTTTTTTAAATTAGGAGAATTGGGTTAGTTTGAGGACGCTCCAGCTCGGGACACGTGTAGGTTCCGGGTCGGGGTCCTCACAACAGTAGCATTCCCTACTCTTTTCAGAGGATCCTCTTGAGCAATTTCTCTATGAAATGCATAAAAGCTAGAATTCTTCTACAAAAAGAAGAATCGAGACTCATTAGCAACTTTTCAGAACGAACAGTATAAAATTTAAAGGTAGAATTATAAATTATTATAGCAGCCAAGTGTTTTTTAAGCTGGCCCTCATTGGCCCGCCTAGCCCACCAATTCAAGGTGGGTTGGGTTGACATATTTTCAGCTCGCCAAAAATTTGGCCCGGCCCGCCGCGTCAGCCCGTATTGACAGATTTAATTCTAGTACACTTTAAAAATGCTCTTTTCGATAAAAAAAAAAATGATAGTCTCATATTCTCATTTATCATTTTTATTTTCTCAAATAATTAGTCTTATTTTCAAATTAATAAATTAAAATAACTGAAATTTCATAATGGCTCAAAAGGGAGAAGAGGGAGAGAAGAGTAGTGTCCAATAATAATAATTGCTAGAAAATAATAAAATAATAACTAAATTTCATCAAAAATAGTGATGATAATAAAATAAATTATTAAATTATATGAATAATCAAATAAGTCTATTATTTTGAAATAGACAGGAACAATGTTAGGGGTACAAAAGAAAGTAAAAAAATCATACTCACAAAATCACAAAATAAGTTGACAATATTTTATTGGTTGAATCGATAGTAAATCCGCTACACTGTAATTAAAAAACACCAATAAAATCGTTATACATAAGATTTTGTGAACAAATTTTTGAGACTATTTTGGGCGACTAGTATTATTCAAACTCGAAACATGCATCAAGGCAAGTATAATTTTATTAGGCATGAACACACAATAAAGCTTTGGATCAAGAGATAAGAACTATGAATTATTGAGATCTATTTACGGAAACTTCAAATTTCAAGTCCCCATAGCTACAATTAGTAACATTTTAGTTTCACTAGGTGAACTCTTTCTCGATATCTTACTTCAGAGCAGGGTTGCCCGCAGGGGCGGATCTAGTATGTAATTGATGTGAGCTCCAGACTAACTCAGAATTTTGAATATTTTTTTTTCACCTAAGTCACTGACTATATGTAACTTTTTTTTTAATATATGAAGTTATTTTTCACTGTTATTATTATTTACAATATTTTTTAAATATCAAGCTCACGCGATTTCAAAATCATGGATCCGTCCCTATTGCCCGTTTGCCTTAATTCACCCGTGTATGTTCCCGTGCAGTGCCCCGCAACCACGAGCAAGCGAGCAGCTGCCTTTCTTTAGTTTTGAAAAATGTGATTTTGGCTCCGTTTGTTTGGGGGAAAATGTTTTTCAAAAAATATTTTCCTCATTTTTCGGTATTTGTTTCGCACCAGAAAATGGGAAAAACTTCATTTTTATCTTATTTTCCGAAAAATATTTTCATTTTCTGGAAAACATTTTACCGAAAATCATTTTCCGAAAAATGTTTTACGCTAAACAAAAACGGAGCTTTTTTTACAAAAAGAACAAACAAATATTTTGTGGCGTTTATATTTTAAAAATGCATCACATAATTTTTATTTTATTTTATTTTATTTTATTTTTTCACAATTTATACTCCATGCCGTTTGTTTGTTGATGATCCTAACTCTGTCGTGGCTATATGGACAATGGGAAAGTACTTGTACTTAACTGATGGATGGGATTAAAATAACCACTAGTAAAGAAAAGTTGATTAATCATTAATAATGGTCACTAGGATTGATTATTTTGATTTGTGGGTCCAAATGAAATCATTGATGGGTTTAATATTGTATCTGACATTGATTAGCCCCAAGGCTTAACAATCCTAATCCTAATCCTAATTAAAGAATAAAGATATACTCCCTCCGTCCCGAAGAAATGCGCACAAAATGGGATGACACAAGAATTAAGGTAAAAGATGAAAAAGGTGATGTGTTGAAGTCCTATGTATCCCACATCAACTTGGAGAATAAATTGATCAAATATATAGATTAGCTAAACCTCACCCCTTAACAAGGCCTTTTAAGGGAATGAGGACCCAATTCTAACATGGTATCAGAGCCTGGTTCAAGTTGATGTTGGACTTAAATTAACCCGTGTTGGGTGCCCGTGTTGGGTTTGAAGTCCACGAGTAGTGCCAAGTTATCGGCCTACTCGTGAGGGGGCGTGTTGAAGTCCCATGTATCCTACATCAACTTGGAGAATAAAATTGATCAAATATATAGATTGGCTAAACCTCACCCCTTAACAAGGCATTTTAAGGGGATGAGGACCCAATTCTAACATGATGTGTTGTGAGTGTAGATGATATTAAGGATGAAGCTATGAATGTCACTGAATGTAACCAAACCCAAGGCTGAAGCTAATTCTAACATGATGTGTTGTGAGTGTAGATGATATTAAGGATGAAGCTATGAATGTCACTGAATGTAACCAAACCCAAGGCTGAAGCTGCTGACCTTGAGGCGCCCGCCTCATGCCAAACCAGGCCCCCGCCTCAAGGCTGTCTTGCTAAGGCTGGACCTACTGCACTTGAGGCGCCAGCCTCAAGTCTGGCCTGCTTCCTCTGCACGGAAGGCGCCCGCCTCAGTCCTCGGCAGGCAGCCGCCTCAGCACCAGCCTCCCTCGGCCATGGCCACTGCCCGCCAGGCGCCAGCCTCGGCCAGGCCCAGGCGCCCACCTCGTGGCTCGGTCAGTTCCTGATCTGTTTTGGATTCCTGATGAAGTTTCCTAATCTACCTCTCCTTCTTGTATTTGGTATATATTGTAATACACATAGATTAGAAAACTATATTCTCCTTGTATAGATTAGATTTTACAATCCTTTTATTAGAATATGACTCTCCTATTGTAACTATATATATTGACATACTAGTGAATAAACAAGTCAAGTTTTTCCAAATCTTACATGGTATCAGAGCATTGAGATTCAAAACCCAAAACCCTAAAAACCTCTCCCAATTTTCGGCAGCCCCTCCCCACCCTTGCAATGGCCGGAACTTCCTCCACCATTTCAAACGCTGCCCAACCCGACCAACCCCTCTATTTAGTCAATCTATCCTATTGCCGCACCCTCACCCCCTTAACCTATCTCACATGGGCATCCAAAATAACCTCTATCCTCTTTGGCCTCGACCTCTTAAAGTTTGTTGATGGAACCCACCCAAAACCCGAGGATAACATCACCACCACCACCCCAGCCACCGTTGAAACGGACGATGAACCGGCCAAACCAGCCATCACCACAACTACTCCCAATCCGGCAGCCATCACATGGTCTCGCCAAGATCACCTTATCCTTGGAGCCCTCATAGGAACCTTAGATCCCGCTATTGCTCCCCTTATACACCAAGCCAAAACCTCCCACGAAGCTTGGACCATCCTCAAAACCACCTATGCCAACCCCTCCCGTGGCCATATCCTTCAAATCAAAGACAATCTTGCAAATCTTACCAAAAACCAACTATCCATCTCCGATTACATGAATGTTGTCAAATCCTACACCGACAAGCTTGCCATCCTTGGTAAACCCATGAATTTCGAGGATATAATCTACACCATCTTAAAAGGTTTGGACTATGAAACCTTCAAACCCGTCATTGACTCCACTCGAGCCCGAGATAACCCTATCTCCTTTGAAGCCCTACACGAAAATCTCATCCAACATGAACTCACCCTTAAACAATCCACCACCACCGCCTTCACCGCCCAAACCCGTCCATCCCCCAACCGTGGCTACCACCGCACCACCAATCCCTTTCCATCCTCTAGCTCAAACCCATCACCCCTCCCCTTTAAAGGAAAATGTCAATATTGTCGTAACATTGGTCATGTCATTTCCCAATGTCGCCAATTCAAGCGCAACCACCCCACCGTTACCTTCCCTCCTCTTCCTCGCCAAAACCGAAATCCTACCCTTAACCCCCAAGCCCACACCGCAGCCTATCCCAACCCCTCCCCTCCCTCTTGGCTCATCGACAGTGGTGCAACCAATCACATCACCAATGATCTTTCCACCCTTGCCCTTCACACACCCTACAATGGCAGTGACGACGTCAATATCGGCGACGGTTCTTCTCTTTCGATTTCTCACATAGGTTCATTCTCTCTCCCCACATCCTCTTCTCTTCTTAAATTTAATAGTGTCTTACATGTCCCTCTTATTACTCGTAATATCCTATCGGTGTCTCAATTTTGTCGTGACAACAATGCCATCATTGAATTCTCACATTCTTCTTTTTTTATCAAGGACAAAGCCACGAGTCAAACTCTTATCCATGGAAACCTTGAGGATGACGTCTACATTTGGCACCCTCCGCCCATTCAAGCTCTCTCTCTCTTCACAGCTGTGGCATCATAGATTAGGACATCCCGCTTCCCCTGTTCTTAGTTTATTACGTAGCAAGTTTAGTTTATATATTTCCTCTAGCTTACCTCCATGTAATTCTTGTTTTATTAATAAAAGCCACAAGCTGCCATTTGCATCTTCTTCTCTTGTCTCACATGCTCCCCTTGATCTCATCTTTTCGGATGTATGGACCTCTCCAATTCATTCAGTTGACAATTTCAAATACTATGTCATCTTTGTCGATCACTTCACCAAATATATTTGGTTTTACCCTCTCAAACACAAATCCGATACTTACAACACCTTCCTCCGCTTCAAAGCTTTAGTCGAAAAATACTTCAACCGCCCCATCATTCAAGTCTACTCTGACAACGGGGGTGAGTACCTCAAACTCACACCCACTCTTGGCCAAAACGGCATCACCCATGAAGTTATGGATGTCACTGAAGGTAACCAAATCAAGGCTGAAGCTACTGACCTTGAGGCACCCGCCTCATGCCAATCCAGGCGCCCGCTTCAAGGCTGTCTTGCTAAGGCTAACCTTCTGCACTTGAGGCGCCAGCATCATTCCTCACCAGGCGCCAGCCTCAAGTCTGGCCTGCTTCCTCTGCACGGTAGGCGCCCGCCTCAGTCCTCGGCAGGCGGCTGCCTCAGCACCAGCCTCCCTCGGCTATGGCCACTGCCCGCCAGGCGCCAGCCTCGGCCAGGCCCAGGCGCCCGCCTCGTGGCTCGGCCAGTTCCTGATCTGTTTTGGATTCCTGCTGAAGTTTCCTAATCTACCTCTCCTTCTTGTATTTGGTATATATTGTAATATACATAGATTAGGAAACTATATTCTCCTTGTATATATTAGATTTTACAATCCTTGTATTAGAATAGGACTCTCCTATTGTAACTATATATATTGACATACTAGTGAATAAACAAGCCAAGTTTTTCCAAATCTTACAGATGGTTGGGTAGGAGAGAGAAATGGAGTAAGTGAATAATTGTTGTGAGTAGAGACAAGTGGGTTCCATTTCCATTTTGGGACTTTGCAGCTTATTGTGGGATGTTCAAAAGGTGTCTCTTTGAATATTATTGTGGGACGCAAAAAAGAAATCGTAGTAGGGATTAAACTCAAGGATCGCAAAAAATAAAAAATAAAAATCAAGATATACCCTCTCCGTTCTGTTGAAAATAGATTTTTTTTTGGGAGAGTGACTCATGATAAGTTCTAGAAAATATATCATAATGTACGAGAAGTTACTTCACATGTTATATTATTCTACAATATTGTATACATTATTATATTCACATACTCCCTTCGTCCTATTACAAAAGACACAAAATAAGTTTTACACAAAAATTAAGGAAAGTGTATAGTGGAGTACGTGTTGTGAGTATGAAAAGTGAGGTAGAGAGAGAAAGTGGGGTAGTAAATAGTAAGTGGATAGTGTTGTATGGTATATGTTTAGATATCTTCAATACGAAAATCAGATGAAAGAGATTAAAGCGAGGTATGCCGAAGCAAATCTCCTTAAAACAATATTTCGCCTCCGTAATTGTGCAAACGGATCGATGGCGAATGTCTCCCAAGATACAACGCTTTTTACCAAGAGTTAGTGTGCACTTTAACTAACCTTGACGGGCGAACCAAAATAAGACTTGCTCTTAGTCTTCAAACTTTACAGAAGGAATGATGAACGAACTCTTTGAAACGAACAAGAACACTTTGAATGAGGGAGAGAGAGAATTGAATTCTTGAACAAAGATTTGATAATAACTTGGTTGGATTACTTGATGACTGAATGAAGGAATAGGGGTCTCTTTATATAGGGTAAAATCAAGCCAGAACAGTTGTGATTTTTCCACAAAAGTCACACCCTTTCAAGCTGGCACCTATTCAGACTTTAATCTGAACGGACAGCATCTACTTGGCCAAGCACCATTGGTGCCTCGCCCGAGCACAGGCAAGTTGCTCGGCCGAGCACCTTTGGTGACTCGCCCGAGCAGAGGCCAACAGAGGATGATAGTTTCTGGTCTATCATGCTCGGTCGAGGCTTATGCCTTGCTCGGCCGAGCAGTTCAAAGATTTTGAACAGTCGTGTCTTTTCAATTTTAGACCTTTGACTTTTCAATTCACACCCTAATATTTTCCCAATATTCCAACAATCCCCCACATGAATGGAAGAAGTCGACACGGAAAAAAAGAAGAAGAAGAGCATAGCTGAGAAGTAAATGCATCAAGATAGGTGGCTTTCGCTTTGAACCTTCTTTAGTAAGAATCTATCGAGCTTACTTGGCTGATCAGTGTACGTAACGTATTGAACTGTCAGACGTTATTGTAAGCTTAAACAATAGACCAAACACATTTAAATCTCATATCAGATTTTGGTTCTCTATTGTGTTCATTATTTCAGCCCTGAACTTTCTTGGTTCTGCGAGTGCTTTAGAGAATTTGCCTAAGTAAAATTCTCAATGAACCGGCCATGTTCACACTAACATAGGTGATGTGCTATAAAGAGTATCCTACATTACCCCACTTGTAATAATTAACAAGATATAGTCATCATTAAAAGCAATAGCTTAACCTCTACCAATTTGTAGGCAGCACTTTTGCATCATATATAGAAATGGGATGAAGATAAACTTTCAAGTGCTTCCCTCAAATCAATCATGACTTGTTTTTCCTATTGAACCTAGTCCGTGGGATCTCCAGTCGCCAGGTTAGGTTTCCATCAAGTTGATTTATATTTGTTTAGGCTTTAGCCCCATTTCTTCCGATGCACAGTTTATTCTCTCCTTAGATAAACCTTTAGTAAATGGATCCGCTAGGTTATCCTTTGATCGCATGAAATCAATCGAAATCATTCCATTGGAGAATAACTGTCTAACGGTATTATGTCTACGACGTATGTGTCGAGATTTGCCGTTGTATATAAAATTCTCCGCCCTTGCTATAGCTGCTTGATTATCACAGTGTATACATATGGCAGGCACGGGTTTTGGCCAGAGGGGAATATCTTCTAAAAAGTGTCTAAGCCATTCGGCTTCTTCACCAGCTTTATCTAAAGCAATAAACTCAGATTCCATCGTTGATCGAGCTATACATGTTTGCTTAGAAGATTTCCATGATATGGCACCTCCACCAAGAGTAAATACATAGCCACTAGTAGACTTGGATTCATCTCGTATCGTATATTCAATTTGCATCACTATATCCTTCAACTACTGGAGGATAATTGCTATAGTGCAATGAATACTCTCTAGTTCGTTTTATGTATCCTAAAACTCTTAATAATGCATTCCAATGCTCATTATTAGGATTACTAGTAAAACGACTCAGCTTACTTACAGCGTAAGCTATATCCGGCCTTGTGCACTGCATTAAGTACATTAGGCTTCCAATGATTTGAGAATACTCTAACTGTTGCTTCGCATTCCCAGTATTCTTATGAAGAACTATATGGTGCAGAAATGGATTATTAGTTTCTTTAATTCCATGAGAATTAAATCTCTCAATCATTTTATCAACATAATGTGTTTGAGACAAACTAATTCCATTGGAGGTTCTTGAGACTTTCATTCCCAAGATTACATCTGCTTCACCCATATCTTTCATATCAAAATTATTGATAAACATTTTCTTTGTTTTATTTATAACATCAATGTCATGACCAAATATGAGCATGTCATCTACATATAAACAAACAAATACATATGTGTTACCAAATTTCTTTGAGTATACACATTTATCACATTCATTTGTGATAAAACCATTTCTACTCATGACATTGTCAAATTTCTCATGCCATTGTTTAGGAGCTTGCTTCAAGCCATACAAGGACTTAACAAGTTTGCATACCTTGTGCTCTTGTCCTTTTACTTTGAAGCCTTCAGGCTGCTCCATGTAAATTTTTTCATTCAAATCACCATTCAAAAATGCAGTTTTTACATCCATTTGATGTATATGCAAATTATACAAAGCTGCAATGGCTATTAAGATTCGAATTGAAGTTATTCTTGTAACAGGAGAGTATGTGTCAAAGAAGTCAAATCCTTCCATTTGACGATATCCTTTTGCAACAAGACGAGCCTTGTATATGTCCACGGAACCATCCGGTCTTAATTTCTTTTTGAAAATCCATTTGCAACCTATTGGTTTAGAACCCTTTGGAAGATCAACCACTTTCCAAGTGTTGTTACTTAAAATGGATTCAATCTCACTATTTACAGCTTATTTCCAGAATGTGGATTCAGAGCTGTTCATGGCTTCCTTAAATGATTGAGGCTCATCTTCAATCAAAAAGTTAGAGATAAAATCTGGACCAAAAGTTTTAGCAATTTTAGCTCTCTTGCTTCTTCTTGGTTCAACATCTTCATTGTTTTCAGAAGTGTTTTCACGTGGTCTCTTAGGAGTATTTTTACAAATATCCTTTTTCATAGGGAACACATCCTCGAAAAACTCAGCGTCACGAGATTCAATTATTGTATTGACATGAATGTCATTTACTTCAGATTTGTGTACTAAGAATCTGTACGCACTGCTATTCATTGCATATCCAATAAATACACAGTCAACGGTCTTAGGTCCTAACTTTGACCGTTTAGGAGGTGGAACGGCAACCTTTGCGAGACACCCCCACACTTTGAGGAATTTATAAGAAGGCTTTCTTCCTTTCCACAATTCATATGGTATTGAACCAGTTTTCTTGTGTGGAATCCTATTCAACACAAATTTAACGGATAACACCGCTTCCCCCCACAAGTTCTGTGGTAAACCCGAACTTCCAAGCATACAGTTAACCATATCCTTGATAGTTCTATTTTTCCTCTCAGCAACACCATTTTGCTGCGGAGTATAGGGTGCAGTTGTTTGATGAATGATACCGAATTTGGAACATAGGTTACTAGATTCCATTGATTCATATTCACCACCCCTATCAGACCTTAATATTTTAATTGACTTTTCAAGTTGATTTTCAACTTCAGTTTTGTAAGTAGTAAAAACATCCATTGCTTCATCCTTACTACTTAGCAAATAAACATAACAATATCTACTTCGATCGTCAATAAAAGTAATAAAGTATTTCTTATCGCCTCGAGTTGGGACAAAATTTAAATCACATAGATCACTATGGATTAATCCCAACAGTTGGCTAGTCCTTTCAACTGGTTTAAAAGGTTTCTTTGAAAACTTTGCTTCAACACAAACTTCGCATTTGTGACCTTTCATTGAGTCAAGTTTTGGAATAAGTCCTAAACTAACAAGCTTTCTCAAAGAAGCACGATTCACATGTCCTAAACGACCATGCCATAAATTAGAAGACTCGCACAAGTAAATAGAATTGTCAATTTTATTCATCACTTGAGGGTACAAATATGTGGACTTCTTGTCCACTACAACAGCATTTGCCTTAAATAGGCCATCTAGCACGTATCCCTTTCCAACATACATACCTCCCTTAGTAAGTACAAACTTATCAGATTCAAAAACAATTTTGAAGCCTTTCTTACTAAGTAAAGAACCAGAAATTAAATTATTTCTTATGTCGGGTACATGCATCACATCGTTGAGAGTAAGCTCCTTTTCCGATGTGAACTTCAAGATCACCTTCCCAATGCCTTCAATCTTGGAAGTTGCAGAATTTCCCATATAGAGAAAGTCTTCGCGTTCCATCTTCTTGTATTCTGCAAACAAGCTTTTGTCGGCACAAATGTGACGAGTGGCTCCGGTGTCTACCCACAAATCCTTGACGTTTAACACCAAGTTGGCTTCACATACAACGGCAGACAGACTTACATCCGAGACACCCGCAGATAGATTATCTATTTCAGTCACGTTTGCTTGGGGAGGCTTCTTCTTCTTGCTTCGACAATCCTTTGCCCGATGACCGCTTTTTCCACAATTGTAGCAGTCCCCTTTGAACTTGAAGCATTTATTGCTGTCATTACTTGACTTCTTCTTTGAAGAGTCATCATGCTTCCTCTTGTTGTTCTTGGGTCGGGATTCTTCCACCATGTTAGCCTTTGCTTCCATGTTTCGTGCGTTGGCTCTCTTTTCAGCACTTCGATTGTCCTCTTCAATGCGAAGACGAACTAGCAAGTCTTCCATTGACATCTCTTTACGCTTGTGCTTGAGATAGTTTTTGAAGTCTCTCCATGAAGGAGGCAACTTCTCAATCATACATGCAACTTGGAAGGACTCACCCAATTGCATCCCTTCGGCTTCAAGGTTATGCAATAGGACTTGCATCTCTTCGACCTGATTCATAACAGTTTTAGAATCATTCATTTTAAAATCCAAAAATTTTGCAACAAAGAACTTCTTTGTTCCAGCATCTTCGGTTTTATATTTCTTGTCGAGAGAATCCCAAAGTCCTTTTGCAGTTTTTATGGAGTAGTACACATTATACAATGTGTTGTCTAGTCCATTCAAGATGTAGTTTCGGCATAGATAATCTGCATGTTTCCATGCATCAATAGCCATTTGTGTAGCCTTGTCTACTACACCTTCAGCCGCTACGGGACATTCTTCCCGTAAGAACTTCACAAGTCCAAGCGTTGTGAGATAAAACAACATTTTCTGTTGCCAACGTTTGAAATCAGCCCCATTGAACTTCTCCGGTTTCTCGTACTGCGAGGCCGGTGGCATCATGAGTTGATTATCACTTGACGTACTCCCTATTGCATTGGTATTTGTTACAATAGTCTCACTACTAACGAATTCATTTCCATTAGCCATTTTCTGAAGATGTTGTCTTAAGATTGTTGTATGGTATATGTTTAGATATCTTCAATACGAAAATCAGATGAAAGAGATTAAAGCAAGGTATGCCGAAGCAAATCTCCTTAAGACAATATTTCGCCTCCGTAATTGTGCAAACGGATCGATGACGAATGTCTCCCAAGATACAACGCTTTTTACCAAGAGTTAGTGTGCACTTTAACTAACCTTGACGGGCGAACCAAAATAAGACTTGCTCTTAGTCTTCAAACTTTACAGAAGGAATGATGAACGAATGCTTTGAAACGAACAAGAACACTTTGAATGAGGGAGAGAGAGACTTGGATTCTTGAACAAAGATTTGATAATAACTTGGTTGGATTACTTGATGACTGAATGAAGGAATAGGGGTCTCTATATATAGGGTAAAATCAAGCCAGAACAGTTGTGATTTTTCCACAAAAGTCACACCCTTTCAAGCTGGCACCTATTCAGACTTTAATCTGAACGGACAGCATCTGCTCGGCCGAGCACCATTGGTGCCTCGCCCGAGCACAGGCAAGTTGCTCGGCCGAGCACTTTTGGTGACTCGCCCGAGCAGAGGCCAACAGAGGATGATAGTTTCTGGTTTGTCATGCTCGGCCGAGGCTTATGCCTTGCTCGGCCGAGCAGTTCAAAGATTTTGAACAGTCGTGTCTTTTCAATTTTAGACCTTTGACTTTTCAATTCACACCCTAATATTTTCCCAATATTCCAACAGATAGATGATGTTAATATGACAAATGAGTTATATGAATAAATAAGTATTTCACGAGTGTATGTATGTGTGTGAATTGTAAATGATTATATAAGCGATTCAACTGTAATTTCATACAAATCGACTGAATTGTAAATGATTATATAAGCGATTCACGAGGGTGTGTATGTGTGGGGATTGAAGAGAGAAGAAATACCTCGCCTGGGTTGAAGCGGAAGGTAGGGCCGCCATAACCGGGAGGTATGCCCATGATTTTTTCTTGAAAATTGTTTTATAAAGGCCATGATGGGGTAGATTCCTTTTCCTTGCAAAAATAAAACAATAATTTGAAGCAAGATTTTGGTTTGTTGAAGGATTTTTGGTTTGGTATTATTGAGTGAAAGAGTAGCAATTAAGAGTGCCAACAGTTGTCTAAATAATTGTCAGTGCACATCTAAATAAGTGTCAGCAACGTCAATGTAAAAAAATGTCAATACACGTATAAAATGTGTCGGTGCATGTCTAAAAAAGTGTCGGTGTTAAGGTAAAAAAATATCAGTTTTAGTGTAACAAAATGCTAGTGTAAAGAGTGTCAGTGCATGTATTATTAAGAAACAGTGTAAAAAAGTGCTAGCGTTATTGTAAAAAAGTGTCAGTGTTAGTGTAAAAAGATGTCAGTGTAAAGAGTGTCGGTGCATGTATTATTAATTGTCAGTGTTATTATAAAAATGTGTCGGTGTTAATTTAAAAAAATGTCAGTATAAAGAGTGTCAATACATATATTATTATGTGTTAGTATAAAAGAGTACCAGTGTAGGGTAAAAAAAATGACGGTGTTAGCATAAAAAAAGTGTCAGTGAAAAAGAGTGTTAGTTTATGTATTATTAAGTTACAGTGTAAAATGATTTTTCCTTAACCATAGAAAAAACTAGTTTTTATAAACCAACTCAATATTTAATGATAAATTATTTATTTTTATGAAAATTTAAAAAGTTATAAATAGTGTTTCTATTGATGTATTAATAATCATTTTCAAAATAGTATGAAGATAACCAAATTTTCATATTTGTTAAAATTCAACTTAATTGACACAATACGATATTTACAGGCCCGTCCCTAGTGCAAGGCAAGTGAGGTCATTGCCTAGGGCTACCAAAATTACTACTTATATTAGGGCCCCAAAAATTTACATATGTACTAAAGTGGCCAAGTGATTTAGGAGGCAGCCAAAATGGAAATTAGCCATTTTTGATTCCTGTTATCAGCTTGGTTGCATTCTTTTTTTATTACTTTTATAAAATACTAAATTATGCATATAATCAGCTATATTGGTCAAATTTTTTAGTATTCTTATAGAATATTAAATTATTTACAATTTTCTCTATCTGCAATTATCATATTAATATTATCCTAATAGTTATTGAAATACTTTGTGATTATCATTATAATTTTATTACAATATTTCTTTAAATTACTCAGAATTGTCTCAAATCAAAAATGTTAGTCCAACCTAATTATCAATCTTCACTAGTAAAGAATCTCAATCATTTTATTAACAAAATCTAAAAGATAAGGAATGATGAAAAGAGAGACATTTAAGAAAAAAAAATGCTAAAATTTAAGAAAAAACATAAAGAAAGGCCTCGGACAAAAAGAACAGCGTGGCAAAAATAAGGGGCATCCGCTAGGAATAGAGATTTTAGACGCTATCGCCTATCTACCATTGGGGATAAAAAAAATGAGGGTCCCAACTGACTACTTAACCTAGGGCCCCATTTATCACAAAACCGGCCCTGAATATTTATAATGGGACAGAGACAGTATAACATATTAGTTAAATCTTATAGTAAAATGAGTTATATATTATAATAGTAGATGAATTGTATTTTTATTTGTTCCTCTATACCATATTTGACTGCATATGTCTCAAATCCGAGAGAATTGATACCTGATGTCTAAAGTCTTGAGACTGCTAATAACGGAATAACAAAGGACATGCACTGCAAAAATAAGCACACTTTACGCTTACATTCTCTGCACCTGAACTCTAATTCTACCTCGAATGCCTTTCCTTTCATGGCCCCATTGACCATATTCTTAATATTTTGGACATAAAAATATGCAAATACAATACATATCGGGTTTAATCATTTATAACCGCTAGTGAGATAAAAATAGGTCAGTATTGATCCTCCCAAATCAATCTGACGGCCTGACTTAATCCCCCCTCCCAATTCCCAACTAAGATAATCAAATTTTCATAACTTTTTTGTCAAATTTCAACTTAATTGACCAAATACAACATTTATTATAGGACTGAAAGAGTGTAACACGTTAGCTACATCTTATAGTAATTTGAGTAACATATTATAAAAACGAGCAACATATTATAATAGTAGATGAATTATATTTTTATTTGGTGTTCTATTCGACAGTCTGACTGATGACTGCACCCTAGTGTCTTGTGTTTTGAGACTGCTAATAATGGAGTAACGAAGGACATGCACTGCAAAAATAAGCACACTTTACGCTTACATTCTCTGCACCTCACCTGAACTATAATTCTTGCTCGAATGCCTTTTCTTTCATGGCCCCCATAGACCATAGTCGACATCCCTGAAAGCTCAGTAGCAACAAAACAAAAGCAAGCATCCAACCCTAAGAAGGGTTGTATTGTTAAGGGCATTGTATTGTCAAGGGCATTGGCTACAGTGATAAAAACAAAAAAAATAATATTTAGTCTTGATCTAATTTCTTTGACATGAACTTTACAGGCTGTTGGATAAGATTATTTTTAGGTTTTGAACCACCTTGGCTTGGCTTGGGTATGTAACCAGGTCTCAACTGTTTGCCTTTTCTTAGACATCCAACCTGTTTTCCCGCTTCATTGTTCAACTTCATCAACCACCTTTTTAACTTTCATCTTTTACTTTTTACTTTTTACCTAGAGATAATAGGGGCAGTGCGGTCATATTACACAACATTCCGAAACGTCTCAAATGTCTCAACTCCGGCCGTTCATTCCCCCGCCCTACCGCGGTAGTGGGATTAAAGCATGAAAAATTAAATGGATATTTGTTTTAGTAGAAAGAAAGATTTAGAAAGTTAGACATATAAATAAATAGTTGATGAGGGGGACCAAAGGCATATATATATAGATGTAACACACTAAAGAGCCTCTCTACATGTGAAAGGTTCCAAAGTAAAAGTAGTAATAGAGAAGTCTAATCCCCAAAGCAAGAGAAGTGGGTATGGCCAATCCCCACTCAATTGCATTACTCCTCCCTTCATAATTCCTTCCCCCCACCCCACTTTAACAAGTCCATTTTTTCTTCTGCCTTTTTCTTTTGTTTTATACTCCCCCCGTCCAAGATCAAGGGTCGGAAGTATTTCACGATTTTTAAGAAAATTTTAAAAAAATGAATAAAAAATTGAAAATGGGTAGAAGATTAGAGGAGAGAGAATGTAAAAATTAAAAATATTTAATAGGAGAGAGAATGAGTGGGATAAATAGTAAGTTAATGAATGGTTTTTTTGTAGGAAAGAATGAGTGGGAGAAATAGTAAGTTAATGAATGATTTTTTTGTAAATATGTTAACATTATAAGGGTATAATGAATGATTTTTTTTGTAAATATACTAGAATAAGCCCGTGTTCGAGGACACCTTTTTTTTTTTTTTAAGGGCAAAATGGGAAAGGGACAAATGTATGAGTGCAAAATGGGAAATTTGGCACATAGTACTGTTCATAGTACTGTAGATAGTGGAGGTGTGATTTATATTATAGATTTACATTATGAGGATATAAATGTCCAAAACACTGATCACATATTTTCATTTATGGAATGGGACTCTTGATCTGGGATGAATCAAAAGGAAAAGTAGAACTATTGGTCTGGGACGACGGAGGGAGTATATTTATTTATTTTTATTTTTATTTTTATTTTTGATGAAGCGCAACTAGACTCATTATCTACATATTAATGTCTATTTTAGTAAATTACCTAAGCACCTAACACCTTTCTTAGGAATCATGCTTGTTTCTTTTCCTTTTTTTTTTCTTGTTCTAATCCGTGATATAAACTTCTGGATGTTAGAAAGGCACATTTAGTGAGTTTATCATGTCATACTCCCTCCGCCTGCGTCCCAAAAAGTTTGTATCAGTTCGATTTTCTTGGTCAACCCAATCAAACTTTGACCATAGTTTTATGAACTCTTATATATCACTATACATTTCTAAAAATTGTTATTGATAGTATTCACATGGTGAATTAATAACAAATTTTAGAATTGCATATAGAGTAATGAATGGCATTGCAAAATGGGGGTGGCAAGTTGAGGGTATGATTGGATGATGAAACAGGTCTCGTGGGTGTCAACTTTTATACTTTTTTCTGTACTTGTATCTTTTCCTTATTTAATGTGTTTGGCTCTACAAGCCTTGCAAATAAAGTAACGGCCAAGCTTCCTAGTTAGTTCTTCATTGACCCCTCAAACACACCTAAAACAAGTGTTTGAATATTATGACCAAAAGCAGATAGTAATCAAGGCAAAGTGAAAAAAGCTGTCACTCGCCTTTCGAATCCGGGGCCAATGCAGTCGGACCGTAGTTTGGTCCGAATCGCATTCGATCTTAGTCCGTTTATTTCAATCTTGAATATTTCAATATTGAAGATCCACATTCCGGAATTATTTAAAGGTATTTTAGACAATTTGCTCGGCTCGTCCATCTCGTCCATCCATTCAGCTCGCGCGATCTCTCCCTTTTAATGTGCCAACTGATGTGGAGTCGGGATGCTGACCTTCCTCATTTGCCCTCTTCCTTTCTTTTAAAAAGCTCTTCCAACTACATCCTTAGTACTTCTCTGATCTTCTTCACCTGCCACAACCACAACATCTGAATTAAAACACACAGAAAAAAAACACAGTGAGTGAGATGAAAAGAAGAGAAGGCAAAGGAGCTCCTACTGATCTGTTGGTATGTTTTCCTACAAGGGCTCATCTTACACTCATGCCCAAGGCTATATGCAGCCCGGCACGGGGTTTGGGCCCCAATAAGAATTCCCACCACTACCACCAACACCACTTGAGGAAATCTAGCATTAGACGCGGTGGTTCTATCGGTGGTGGTAGTCATGGCAGCCCATATATGTTGTCTAAAACCAAGCAAATGGGCTCTGATTACTCTGAACCGACGTCTCCCAAGGTTACTTGTGCCGGGCAGATAAGGGTCAGGCCCAGGGCCAACCCGTGTAAGAGTTGGCAATCGGTTATGGAAGAAATTGAAAAGCTTCACAACAACAAACAGAAAAAGAAGGCAACTTGGGTTGAAGCATTGGGTTTCAAGAAGGAAGTCATGCAATTCTTAACATGTTTACGGAGTGTCAAGTTCGATTTCCGATGCTTTGGATCTATTCCACATGCAAATGTCACTTCAGATGATGACGAAGATGATGAGGAAGAAGACGAGGAGGATGATCATCATCATCATCAACAGAACCAACATGAATTGGATGATCAAGAGGGTTCATCAAAAGCAGTTTTCTCCAAATGGTTTATGGTCTTACAAGAAAATCAACATCCCGGGATTGCAAAAGATAAAGACACACACAGCTCCGTTATCATTGATGATCCTCCATGTGGGCCACCACCGAATGCGTTACTGCTCATGAGGTGTCGTTCTGCTCCTGCGAAAAGTTGGCAAGAGGAGAAAGAAGAAGATGATGATGAAGAAGAAGAAGAAGAAGAAGAAGAAGAAGAAGAAGAAGAACATGAAAATGAGCGGGAAATCGAGAAGAGGAGATTAGAGGAAGAAATACAGAGGAAAGATAATTCAGAGAAGCAGGAAGAGGAGGAAAAGGAAAAGAAAAAGAAAAGAGAAAGCTTGGAAGAACTGATGAGGTATGAAAGTGATGATTTTTACAAATTTTCTTCGGATATTGCAAAGGAAACATGGGTTGTTGGTGGGATTAAAGATACATTGTCAAGGAGTAAGAGCTCAAGGCGATGACAGCAAACATGATCACCGATGGTATTTAAGATCCTGCCATTTTAATTAACACCTCAATTAATTTGTCTTCAAAAGAATTTGGTTTTCTCATGTTCAGTGTTTTTCTCCTTTTTTTTTTTTTTTTTTTTTAATTTCTCTGGGAATTATAGAGTTATGCTTGTTTTTGGATTTGTTATTGTATAACTCCATGTACAGACTGTATTCTGGAAACTATAGAGCTTCCCTGAATACTTTGTTACGTATTACATATTGTAATTAGAAACATTAAATAATCAAAAGTTTATTTCTTATTTTGTTTCATGCTTTTTGCTGGTTTTTTTTTTTTTTTATACCCGATTTCCAGCTTCGCCGGACTAAGTCCTGAACCACCCGTCACCGGCCCCCCTCAGTGAGTGACCGGCGGAGGTAAGCTTTTTGCTGTTCTAGTTTACACGGTATGATTTCTACAGTGTAAAAATAATGATTGAGCAAGCATTGCACAGGCCGGTATGAAATGAAATCTGTTGAATTTTGGTACCCAAATTCACGAACCACAAGTAATAATAATATTATTATTATTACTTAAACACTTTGTACAATTACAATGTACAAACACTCTAAGCACAACTACAATTACACTTTAGTGTATAGTAACTTTTCTATGTACCTCACCTCACTCTATCACAACTCAAGATAAAGAGAGAGACCACTGAGCTTTTCACAATCTGTTTTGCGTTGTTGGAATGCCCAAAATGAGAACCCCAACTTCCTATTTATACTTCTCTTTAGTCGGTGAAGATTACTTCGCGTTGCATCTCGAAGCTTCCATCCATGGCGGTGCAATTTAAGTCCGGTGAAGAAGACTTGATTCTTCCAGAGATTTCTTCCAGGTTGGTGAATAATTTCTCCTTCTTTCTTGTGCTTTCTAGGTCATACTCAACATCCATAAATCTCCTTGTTGTGCTCTTGGTTTCAATCAAAGAAGATTCCAGATTTTTTCTTTAGCTAAACATCTAGGGCTTTCAAGAACCCTAGAAAATTGGGGGAAATCATGAAGCTTCTAGAGAAGAGCAGGGTTGTGATTTCAACACTCCCCCTCAACGCTGACTCTTCTCGACCTTGTAGTCATACCTAGTTTTTCTCTGAACTCCTCGAACTTCTTTGCACTAAGACTCTTAGTGAACACATCTGCAATTTGGTCCCCTGTTTTGATCGGGCACATTTGTATCTTCCCTTGTAGCACTTTCTCCCTTATGAAATGGTGGTGTACTTCCACATGTTTTGTCCGAGCATGAAATACTGGATTTTCGGCTAGACGAATAGCTGATTGGTTATCACAATGTAGCTCGACTGCATAATCGATTGGTTGATGTAGGTCCTCCAATAACTTCATCAACCATGTACTTTCTTAATTTGCCATTGCATTGCGGATTCTGTACTCCGCTTGGTGGTTGACAATGACACAGTTGATTGTCTTTTGCTACACCATGTGGCTTGCTCCAGAGCCAAGGCGAACATATACTCTGGCCGTTGAGCGTCGGGTATCATGATCTCTGCGTAATCCGCATCACAGTAGCCGATTACTTTGTGATATCCGCCTTTCTGATATAGAAGCCCATAGTCGATTGTTCCCTTTACATATCTCAATATTCTTCTTACGGCTTCCAAGTGTGGCTTCTTTGGTTTTTGCATGAATCGACTTACTACTCCCACTGCAAATGCGATGTCTGGCCTCGTCAGGGTTAAGTAGATTAGGCTACCTACCAATTGCCGGTACATCGTCCCATCTTCAAGATCTTTGCCTTCTTCCGCACATAACTTTGCATTCACTTCCATTGGGGTGGAGATTGGTTTACAATCAAGCATCCCATATCTTTGTAGGAGATCTTTAGCATACTTTTGCTGGCATAGGAACAAACCTCCTTCATCATGATCAACTTCAAGCCCAAGAAAATGTTTTAGCTCTCCAAGCTCTTTCATTTGAAATCGGACAGACAAGTTCTCCCTTGTCCTTTGAATTTCGTCCATATCGTCCCCCGTAATGATTAAATCGTCCACATAAACTAGCACAATAGCTAGTTTTCCTTGTTCGTACTTGACAAACAAGCTTGAATCTGAAGGTGCCAACACATATCCACTTTGAACTAGAAACTCGCAATCTTTCCGTACTCAAGCTACGGGTGCTGCTTTAGTCCATATAGAGCCTTTCTTAATTTGCACACATACTCCAATCGGTCCTTCCGTTCATATCCTTGTGGTTGCTCCATATAGATGTCTCGATCAACTTCTCCATGTAAGAAGGCATTTTTCACGTCCATTTGCCAAAGTTTCCATGACTTGCTAGCAGCCAATGCTAATAGCACACGAACAGTGGTGATCTTCGCCACGGGACTAAATGTTTCATCATAGTCTAGTCCATATTGTTGAGAGAACCCACGTGCCACTAACCGTGCTTTATATCGCTCGATTGAACCATCGGGGCGTGTCTTTACTTTGTAAACCCACTTACATGTTATAGGTTTTACGTCTTTGGGCTTCGGGACCAAATCCCATGTCTCATTTTGCTTGAGTGCTGTCATCTCCTCATCCATTGCTTTTCTCCATTTAGGATCTCGAGATGCTTCTTCAAACGTTGAAGGTTCTGTCATGCCGGTATCTTCAGTAAGTGCAGCATTTGCATACTTTGGATTTGGTCTTCGTTGACGGTTCGACCTCCTTACTGAATGTTGTTGTGTTTCTGCATCTTCACCACCTTCTCTAGATTCTTCTTGTGAACTTGGCGGTTCTTCTTGACTTCTGTGAACACCGGTGCTCCATGGACTTGTCGGCTGATTAAATTCTATGGGAGAGGTCGGCTCTTGTTCCTCTTCAATAACTAGTGGCGGCACTTTCACAGCTTCCGGGTTGCTCGACTCTCCTTCCTTTGTTTGCTCCACGAACTTTTCTTGCAACTTTTCTTCTATCTCCTTCGAGTCTGGAAGCGCTGCTTGTTGAGGTGACCACCAAGATGATGCTTCATCAAACACCACATTTCTGGATACATGGTAACGACCTGACGTGGGGTCACAACATTTCCATCCTTTTCTTTCATTGTCGTATCCAATGAATATGCACCTTATAGCCTTCTTGTCAAATTTCAATCGAAGGTGATCCGGTACGAAGACATAGCACACGCAACCAAATACTCGAAAATGACTTACCATAGGTTTGGTGTGCCATAGTTTCTGGAAAGGAGAGACAAACCCCAACCTTGCTTGTGGCAGCCTATTTATTACATGTGCCGCAGTCTTCATGCATTCAGCCCAAAACCGTGCGGGAACATTCTTGGCATGCAACATACTTCGACAGGTCTCTGCAAGATGTCGATTCTTTCTTTCCGCTACTCCGTTCTGTTGTGGAGTGCCTGGACACGTCAATTGTCGCCTAATCTTGCACTCACGAAGATATTGAGAAAATTCTTCCGACATATATTCTCCACCGTTATCTGTTCGCAGGCACCGTATGCTCCTTCCAATCTCATTTTCCACCTTTTCCTTAAATTCTTTAAACTTGGCCAGAGTTTCAGATTTTTCTTTCATAAAATAGACCCAAACGTACCGTGAATAGTCGTCGATGAACGTCACCATGTATCTCATGCCGCTACAAGATGGTTGCTTGACTCGGCCAAACACGCTCGAGTGCACCAGGTCCAAGCGGTTCTTTGGCTACGAACTTTGACTCATCATAAGGCAAAGTGATGTGCCTTACCGTATTGACATCCAAAGACAGATTGTATCGTCCGAATGTCCAAAGATGGTAGCCCTTTCAACATTGACTCGACCATCATTTTCCTCAGCGTGTGATAGCTGACATGCCCCAACCGTGCGTGCCACAAGTCTCATAGCCTCGTTCTTCCTTGTCTTATCTACGTATGCCGTCTCCACTGACATCACGTAAATAGACTCCACTCTTTTTCCTTCCATGAACGGTTTACTATCAATCCTTAAGTCTCTATAAACCTTCACGTCCTTTGGTCCAAACACGACGTAATTTCCTGGAGACGTCAACTGAGACACAGACAATAAATTCTTCTTCATGCCTGGTACGTGAAACACGTTCTGCAACTGGACTTGATGAGAACTAAATCGTGGCACGATCTTTGTCTTGCCAATATGAGCTATTGGCATTCTCGAATTGTTAGCCGTCACGACAACTCGACATCCTTGTACTCGACATGCAACTAAGCTTCTCCCCGATCTCCCGTCATGTGGTTAGAGCATCCAGAGTCGACAATCCAATCCTTGTTGTAGTCGACTAGCTTCTGAGTAGTTGCGGCAAGTGCTCGGTCTTCAACCTCCATGATGGCACTTGCAGTTGTCACCTTTCCTACATTATCTTGAGAACGTTCTTTAAAGTCGTTCTCGTCGTCTGAGAAGCTTCTAGAAGAATCTGATACTGCGTAGGACACTTCTAGGTCCCACTCTTCCTCGCTGTTATCTCCTTGATGACCTCCTGACATCACCGCGTTGCCTTCAAACGACCTTCTCCTCGATCGACAATCCCGAGCATAGTGACCCTTCTTGCCACAATTGTAGCACTCGTCACCATCACGTCTATTCCCCTGTGGTCGGGATCTATAGCCTTGGCGTTGTTGAGCTCCCCCTTTCTGAGAGCGTCCTTGAGCTTCCCCTGGTTGGTGACTACGTTGACGCTGCCCATTTGACTTTTCTTTGTCGTCTTCACGTTTTTTCCACGTACCACTATTTTTTCGTGGTTGGCCTCTTCGGTTGCTGAAAAGTGCCTCTTCTGTATTCTTTAATGATACTCCCGCCATTTTCTTGGCGAGGGCTTCTTGGTTGGCTAATAGATTTTCTAAATCTATTAATGACGGTTGTACAGGCCAACCTTGGATTGCCGTGATAAACGTAGAATATTCGGGATTTAAACCGTTGATTATTATTCTACGCATCCGATCTTCTCCGATTTTTGAAGTGGGATCCAATTGCTCTATTTCACGGCACAAGTTTCTGATTTTAAAGAAATAGTCACTGACCGAATACGATCCTTGTGACGTATTCATAAGCTCTCTTTCCAGGAGCTGTAGTCGGGCAGCATTTTTCTTTGAGAAGAGAGACCAAAGCATCCCAAGCTTCTTTTGGTACCTCGATATCTTCAATGCGTGCGAGCATACTTTTGTCGATAGTCGTCTTGATTGCATATAAAGCCTTCCCTGCTTTAATTTCCCATTTGCGAAGCTGCTCCGTGTTGTTCTCGGGCGGTGAGGTCTCCGTGCCGTCTACAATGTTCCATAAGTCCTGTCCTTTAAGGTAGGACTTCATACATGTTCGCCAATCACGATAGTTGTACTCATTCAGTCTCTCCATGTCGGAAGTTGTGCCAATAATATCTGTCATGGTGACTTGATACACTTCTCCCACGTGCTATCAAGTAAGCGAGGTCCCGGACCAACTTGCTTCACTATCCCGGATAGCGCACCGAACTCGTAACGTCCCTGCAGCAGTGGTTCCCACGATCCCGGATCGTACCGCTCTGATACCAAATTGTTGAATTTTGGTACCCAAATTCACGAACCACAAGTAATAATAATATTATTATTATTACTTAAACACTTTGTACAATTACAATGTACAAACACTCTAAGCACAACTACAATTACACTTTAGTGTATAGTAACTTTTCTATGTACCTCACCTCACTCTATCACAACTCAAGATAAAGAGAGAGACCACTGAGCTTTTCACAATCTGTTTTGCGTTGTTGGAATGCCCAAAATGAGAACCCCAACTTCCTATTTATACTTCTCTTTAGTCGGTGAAGATTACTTCGCGTTGCATCTCGAAGCTTCCATCCATGGCGGTGCAATTTAAGTCCGGTGAAGAAGACTTGATTCTTCCAGAGATTTCTTTCAGGTTGGTGAATAATTTCTCCTTCTTTCTTGTGCTTTCTAGGTCATACTCAACATCCATAAATCTCCTTGTTGTGCTCTTGTTTCAATCAAAGAAGATTCCAGATTTTTTCTTTAGCTAAACATCTAGGGCTTTCAAGAACCCTAGAAAATTGGGGGAAATCATGAAGCTTCTAGAGAAGAGCAGGGTTGTGATTTCAACAAAATCATGGAAAGGAAAATAAGGTTCTCATGGTCTATAATTGTGTCTGTAACTTGTCCAATGTCTCCATACCAGATCCTATCATTTTTCTTTCCTTTTTTCTTATTTACTATTTAAATGTGAATAATATTTGTCCAAAATATTTAATTCACAAAGTAAAATGCTGAAAATCGCACAAATGTTTCACCACAAATTTGGTATATTTCTAGAAATACATGTTTTCAGTCATGCTCAGTTGTACGTTGCTTTGTCTAGCTCGTGTTGGGTTGCCGTTAGGGGCAGACTCACGTTGTAGTAGCTAGCGGGTGCAACAACATTCACTGGATTTTTAAAGGTAATCAATCATTTTTATTAATTGTTTACCCCTGTTTTTTATTTATATATTTACAACTCAAGACATAATTTTGTGACTGCCCTAATGGTGAGGTGTTTGCAGAATTCGAACCTAATTAATGTGAAGCGATCAATCTAGTGCCCTAGTTTGAATCCTATCACCCTAAGTAGTAACATAAATAGCATGGATTAGTAGGGTTATATTAATACTCCCTCCGTACCAACTGATCTTTTAATTTTTTTGTGATTACTATAAATAAACTTTAAAAGCAATAATTTTAGATTGCCTTAACTATCTTAATAAAAATAACTTGTTGTTATTGATACTACTACTAGTGTAACATCCGTGCGATGCACGGATCGTTATTAATAATATAAAAGACGAAATGTAAAATGAAACAAAAAAAGCCAGATGTTTTTATATATTGTGAAAAAAATTCGTGAATATTATATTGTCAGTACAAATATTATAGTGGTCAGTATTATCATCATTACATATTAATATTTAAATTCATTTATATTTTAACTCTCTGGATGTAGCGACATATAATTGATCATTGCAAAATTTTGAGTTCTTCAAAATAAAGACCAATTTTTTGAATTTTTTTAGAACTCATTTTGGGATGAAGAGAGCTATAAAATTATTTAAATTGCAATATAAATGAAACATTGATTAGTATAAAGAGCAAGTTTAGAGACAATATTTAGTACTCAATACTCCCTCCGTCCGCTTACAAAGTTCACACTTTCTATTTTGGGCGTCCGTTTACAAAGTTCACACTTTGTTTCTTTCCTAAAAAGGAAACCTTAAATCACTATTCTCTCCACTCATTCTCTCTCCTACATTATTTTAATACTCACAAACCATTATAATTTACTATTCCCTCCACTCATTCTCTCTCCTATTTTATTTTCACACTCACAACACTTTCAATATAATACTCCCTCCTTAATTAACGTGTAAACAGTAAGTGTGAACTTACTAGGCGGACGGAGGGAGTATATTTTAAAATGAACGAAGGACCTATTTTAAATATATAGATGGAGACTTAGAAAAGTGGGACCAAGCTTTTAGTAAAATGAGTACATAAACCATTTCCTACCCACATAATAAAAATTTGAACTAATAATTTCTTTATCTTGAAATATTATATGAATATAGATATCAGCAGCAAAGCAGGCCTACCGAAAATCCAAAGGTCTGTTCTTCTCCGTCTCACATTAAATTACAAAATAATAAAAAAAATTATGTATTAATAAAGAAAACTAAATTGAAATACTATTTTTTCCATCGCAAATAAATATTTAAAAAATGAACTTCTATAAAAAAAAATTGATGTTCTTCATTTCAAAAATGAATATTACTTTCCATTCAAAATGAATAACCCAAAAATAATACTACATTTTTTATCTAAAAAAAATGAGCATTATTCCGTTCATCCCAATTAAGATTTTAAAAAATAATAATACTTCATTCGCCTCTGCAATTAATGTTTGTAATGCTAGTGCATTCGTCTCAAAATATGAAATTAATTTTTGAAACGAATAAAGTAGTATTATTTTATGAAATGTTCATTGAGACGAAGGAAGCAATGTTTATTATTTTTGGACATATAAAAAAATCTACTTTTTAAGGAAAAAAAATGTTCTTCATTTCAAAAATGAATATTACTTTCATCACATAAATAATACTACTTTCTATATCCCCAAAAAAAAACAAAAAAATTGCTTCCTTTGCCTCTATGAATTTACTTGTCCCAAAAATTAATATTTATTTTCTGAGACGAAGACACTAACATTATAAACATTAATTTTTACAAAATGATACTACTTCGGCTAAAAAATATAAATTACTATTTTCTTCCCAGTGAATATTTTATAAAATATTACTTAATTTGTTTAAAAAATTAATGTCATATTTTGAAACGAAGTCACTAACATTACAACATTTCAAAAATGAATATTACTTTCGATTCAAAATGAATAACCCAAAAATAATACTACCTCCGTCCCACTTCAATTTAGCCACTTTCCTTTTTGGGACGTCCCACTTCAAGGTTCCTACTTTCCTTTTTGGTCCATCCCACTTCAAGGTTCCCTTCCATAAATGGCAAGTTTTGAATATATTTATACCCTTAGGATTTAATATATTTACAAAAAAATCATTCATTATACCCTTATAAAGTTAACATATTTACAAAAAAACCAATCATTAACTTACTATTTCTCTCACTCATTCTCTCTCCTATTAAATGTTTTTAACTTTTACATTCTCTCTCTTCTAATCTTCTACCCACTTTCAATTATTTACTCATTTAAAAAAAAATCTTAAAAAGCGTGCAACGATGCCATGGCTCAATTGAAGTGGGACGGAGGGAGTACTACATTTTTTATCCAAAAAAATGAGCATTATTCCCTTCATCCCACACTACTACATTTAAAGTCTAATGCAACGCCTAAATTTGTTGTCATAGAGGTCAATCCTTGTTGCATTAGCTCTAATGCAACGTCAGAGGACCCTCGCATTCTGTCCCGTGGCATCAGGTCTAATGCAACGAAGAACTAATCTAATGCAACGACATTTTCTTTGTGTTGCATTAGAGTGACATCTAATGCAACGGGCCGTTTGGTGAAATAATGCAACAACAATTCTCTAATGCAACGATAATGATATACTGCAACGGCTCGTTTGGTGAAATAAAGCAACAATTCTTTTCTAATGCAACGACTTGTTAGGTGAAATAATACAACAGTCCTTTTTTAATGCAACACTTATAAAAAAATTGATAAGCACCTAATATAACAGCTACATAATTGTAATAATAATAATAATAACAATAATAATAATACTGTTAAATAAATCAATAGATAATAAAACCATAATATTGACAATAAAAACAGGATTTCAATTAACATAAAAGGTAACATGCATTGACAAAATTCGTGTCCAAAAGACACATAATAAGTAACATAAGTTTCGTGCCCTAACGACACATTACAAAAGACACCTGAACAGTTTGTGCCCAAAAGATCATAATCTTCTATCATAACAACTATAGCTTAACTACAACCCATTAAATGATGCAAAACAAAAAATAGTCTCCACCATGTTGGATGTTATAATTTTGTTGCTAAGACAGCTGATCAACACGTACCTACAAGTTAAAACATATTGATTAGAATAGAAAACAGCTTAAAAAAAAAAAAAACCAGCAGCAGAAAATACCTGCATCTAATGTCTAACACTAATGCCCCCTCCTAAAGTAAGTGGAAGGACATTATTTGGTGAAGTCACACAAATAACAAGAGAAAAAAGGAGCCTTTCCAGATCTGCTAAGACTGGATAAACATTGAGCGCCTTCTTTTTTCTTTCTCCCAGAAAACAAGTATTGGGCCATATATTAAAAGATAGCTACTGCATGCAACAAGTGAAAAGTTCAAATAACATGATTTGAAAGGAAAAGCCTCCACTTACCTTGTGACCAAAGAATTGGCCAGCTGGATCACATTTGAATAGTCGAGGTCCAACCTCATCATCAATACCCAAAACCATAGCAACTAAAACGAGGAAAGACAAGCGAAAATGAAACTTAGTTGATTTGTACATTATACAATAAAGGGGGGGACTCCTGGGCAAAAAAAAAATAAGTGCATCAACAAAGAAACAAGTACTAAGATGATCCATTTTCATAAGGATAAAAATGGAAATGGAAAGAAAATCAAAACATTTATAACTACGGAAAGGGCAGGGAACAGACCTACTCCGAGTGGTCTCATATATGCATGTTGAGTATAGACTTGTGACTTGTCGACAATCCTGCAGATACCAAAACTTTTCAATGTTACATGAGAGACACTATGACTTTGAAGAATGCCAAGAATGATACAGTCTAGTTTAACATTGATGAAGAATTTAACAGGTGGGCCGTTGTAGACATGTGCGCACTCTACTGTTTGAGAACGGATGGGGTTCAGGAAAGTTCTGAACTAAAATTAGTGTTGAAATTGAGCTATACAAAGAGTGAAGTGTTACACATAAAATATATTATTAATGATGAACTGTTAGACACATAAAATATATTTAATTAACAAACAGAGAATAAGTTTTTTGGGCTATTGAAAAATTGTTTCGACAAATCAACTTAAATATAAAAAAATATTATAAGATATTTCCCTAAAGTAAAAAAGATTGTTACGATATGAGTTTTTCTTGTGAGAAATCTATGAAAATTAATGGTTCTAAGGTACATGGCATCTCTGAAGATATAATAATAGAAATAAGACATATCATACCCTCTCAATGGTTTTCCACCAAGTCCTAACACCTATAGGTTGTCTTCCAGCAAACCCTGCACAACCAAATTCCAAGCTAAGATTTTTTTTGCGAGACGATAGCCTAGAAAAGAAAAAATAAGACTTCATTCCAAAATTCCATAATAACTCAACATTGACAATAATTTAGGGCCAAATTACCTGAACTTTTTTGAACAATAACCAAATATGGCAAACTGGAAACTCTTTGTTTAACAAAGGAAGAGCAAATGAAGAGGAATGTGGGAGAACAAATCAGAAAACCTGATATAACAATAGTGACAAGAGGGAAAGAGTTACACTGTGGAGGTGGCCGGAAGGGAGAGAGGAGATCCAAATAGGCGCCGGAGTGACAAATTCGGTGTAAGGAATGGACGCCGCTGGCTCAGAAGCTCGTTAATCGCCACAACCAACTCAACCAGAGATGAGCACTTCTCTCTCTCCCCTTCAACACCAACCATGGCTGCCAAACCTGATAAAATTAAAACCCTAAATATGAAATCGAAACTAAACCCTAAAATTAGGGATGGGTAGATGCGATTACTAACCTCGATAATGGCAGAAAGTCAATTAATCGGCTTCTACTCCAGATTCACCCACGCTTGTTGTTGCACCACCGGGTTCACGACGGAGACAGCCACGCAGTAAGAACGACGAAGGCCAAAGAGCGATGCCAAGCGATGATGGAGATTGCGATGACGAGCGATGGGTAGTCCGGCTGCGCCTTCTCGACGTTAATGATGGAGATTGCGATGGAGTCGAGTTGTTATAGAGAGAGAGAGAGAGAGAGAGAGGGGATAAACGGGTTTACACAGAAAGAGAAAGGGGAGGGGATAAATGGGTCTACCCAGGCCCTTTGAATTACCAAAAAAAAAGTGGAAAATTGAATTTTATAGCCCGCCATTTGGACCTAAATAAAGTAAGCAAATATTACTATATTACTCCTTCTTATTCTAAATGATAGTTTCATTTAACTTTTCAAATATTTTAAATTTATATTAAATTTTGAAAGTTCATAATTTTGAAGATTTAATTTTGAAATGAGAAAAATTTTTTGGAACAAAAAAAAAGGAAGTATGTGACTATCATTTTGGTTTGGGATAGAGGGAGTATAAATTATTGATAACAAGCAAATACCACTACCACGATCACCACTACTACTACTACCACTACTACCACCATTACTACTACTATCACTACTACCACCACTACCACTATCACCACTACTACTAGTGGTGGTGGTTGTGGTTGTGGTGGTGGTGATGGTGGTAGTGGTAGTAGCTATAGTAGTGGTAGTAGTGGTGGTAGTAGTAGTGGTACTGATAGTGGTACTGGTAGTAGTGGTGGTGGTAGTGTTAGTGGTACTGGTAGTAGTAGTAGTGGTGGTGGTGGTAGTAGTAGTGGTAGTGGTAGTAGTGGTAGTAGTGGTGGTGGTAGTAATGGTGATAGTGATGGTAATAGTGGTAGTGGTAGTAGTGATGGTAGTAGTAGTAGTGGTGGTAGTAGTAGTAGTGGTGGTAGTGGTAGTAGTGGTGGTAGGTGGTGGGGGTGGAGGTGGTGGTGGTAGTAGTAATAGTGGTGGTAGTAGTGGTGGTGGTAGTAGTAGTAGTATTAGTAGTGGTGGTAGTGGTGGTGGTAGTGGTAGTGATAGTAGTAGTGGTGATAGTGGTAGTGGTACTTGTAGTAGTAGTGGTGGTAGTAGTAGTGGTGGTGGTAGTGGTAGTGATAGTAGTAGTGGTGGCAGCGGTAGTGGTACTGGTAGTAGTAGTGGTACTGGTAGTGGTGGTGGTGGTGGTGGCGACAGTGGTGGTAGTGGTAGGAGTGGTGGTAGTAGTGGTAGTGGTAGTAGTGGTGGTAGTAGTAGTAGTGGTGGTAGTGGATGTGGTGGTGGTGGTGGTAGTAGCGGTAGTAGTGATAGTAGTGGTGGTAGTGGTAGTAGTGGTGGTAGTGGTAGTGGTGGTGGTATTGGTGGTAGTAGTGATAGTGGTAGTAGTGGTAGTAGTAGAGGTAGTGGTAGTAGTGGTGGTGGTAGTAGTGGTAGTGGTAGTAGTGGTAGTGGTGGTGGTGGTAGTAGTAGTGATAGTAGCGGTAGTAGTGGTAGTGGTAGTAGCGGTAGTAGTGGTAGTGGTAGTAGTGGTGGTAGTGGTAGTAGTGGTGGTGGTGGTGGTGGTGATAGTGGTGGTGGTGGTAGTAGTGATGGTGGTAGTAGTGGTGTTAGCGGTAGTAATGGTGGAAGTAGTAGTGGTGGTAGTGGTAGTGGTAGTGGTGGTGGTAGTGGTGGTAGTAGTGGTAGTAGTGGTCGTAGTAGTTGTGGTGGTAGTGGTAGTAGTGGTGATAATGGTAGTAGTAGTAGTGGTAGTGGTGGTCGTAGTGGTAATGGTAGTGGTGGTATTAAAGGCGTTGCATTAGTAATATAACAATTGCATTAGAAGTATATAATGCAACGCCAAGTAACTTAATGCAAGGGTGTTATTGAAGTCGTTGCATTAGTAATATAGCAATTGCATTAGAAGGATATAATGCAACCCCAATTAACTTAATGCAAGGGTGTAATTGAAGGCGTTGCATTAGTAATATAGCTATTGCATTAGAAATGATATAATGCAACGCCAAGGAACTTAATGCAAGGGCTTTATTGATGGCGTTGCATTAGAAGAATCTAATGTAACGCCTAGAAACCTAAGGCAACGCAGAAGACATAGCTGTTGCACTAGCTCAAATAAACTGTTGCATTAATGAAATAATGCAACGCCATTCTAAAGCATTGTTGCATTTGATGCATTTGATGCGTTACATTTGTTTGAAAATGTAGTAGTGCCAATTAATATTTTGAAAAATAGTACTACTTCATTCGCCTTGGTAATTAATGTTTGTAATGTTAGTGCATTCGTCTTAAAATATGACATTAATTTTTTATACGAATAAAGTAGTATTATTTTTTAAAATGTTCATTAAGACGAAGGAAGCAATGTTAATTTTTTTTTTGGACAGTTACTAACGCTTAAATAGTTTGTACATATTTAAAACGCGAATTATACGTGAATTTCTATTCTATTAAATAATATTCACGTTTGACGTCCTTTTTTCAATGTTACAAAAGAAGTAAACATGTATTTTTGATGTAAAACATAATTATCGCGTATTGAATAAGATAAATGTAATTTATATTAGTTAAGAAACATGTGATTAAGAAAATATAATTTGCCCACAGTGCCGCGTAATTTTTGTTGACAATTGGAGAAGAGTAATTTATCCTAGTTATAAGTCTCTCAACCCTTCTCTTCAACTGCAATTCAGAACTCTTCACTACAATAATTCTCCAAGCAAATAAAACTTCTGAAACTGTCAAACATCATCACTTTCAATTTTCGATAAGTAATTTTGGTCTTCAATTATATTCAACTTCTACATCCACGTTTAATTTTCACATTCTTCATTAATATTAATGTTAGATAATATTTTTAAGATTTATGTATATAAATTAATATAGTAGTACTATTACCTCGGTTCTATCAGCGCCTGCCACATGAATTTTTGGCCGTGTTATTTGCAATTTCGCCCCGATGTGAAATGTCCACAATGCCCTTCATTGTTTTATGTATCGAACTACAATAAACTCAATAAACATATTACCCCATCCCACTTATTAAATAAAAACTCAAACTCACATTCATCACACTCCGCCCTATATATACATATAGATATAGTTTTCAAAGAAGTGTTTTACAATTTACACAAATATTTCTATTTTCTGTTGTATTTGTATGAATTTTCGTCAATATGTGTTACTCCCGTGCGATGCACGGATAACTATTAACACATATTGACGAAAATTCATACAAATACAACAGAAAATAGAAATATTTGTGTAAATTGTAAAACACTTCTTTGAAAACTATATTATCAGTATGAATATCAGATTGAAGGTAACTAAAATAAATTTATATGTAAGGCATAGTTAGTTTGTAAAAAACGCGCTTTATACGTAAATTCTCGTTCTATTCAATAATAAAAGGTGTCCCATTTTAAATTTAAAAAAATTACAATGAAAATATTATAATATTTTTTTATTCAATGGTCTTATAAGTCATACTCACAGCAACTATTCACTAATTACTTTGTACCCCACTTTTTATACTTTATAATAAAATCATTCATCTCTTTAATATCCGAACTCATTTTTTAAAGTTTAAAATGGGACAAAAGTTGTAAAAAAAATTATTAATATTTCTATTAGACAATGCTATTTTTTTCCTTTATTTCCTTATAAATGTAGATATTAATAATATGACATAAAAAATAAGAAAATACAATAAACTATAAATAAATAAATAAATAATATACAAATATCACCAATATTTAAAATTTATTCTATAAAAGGATGAATACTATGTGGGTTCGGGTTAAATGGGACGGCTCGAGCTAATCCCAAATCCATCCCAAACCCACCCGATTTAAAAGAAAACATTTCCAAACTCTTTTCATTAGAAGCGGATCAATGCGGGTTTACGACGGATTCAAAATTTTTATCAACCCGTTTTTTACTTACAAAATTCTTTAAACAGGGCAATATCAAGTTAAAGCATATACTAACACTGTTTTCCTAGAATTGGGCCAAGGGTGGTCAAACAAAAAAAAAATTAGCCAATGTAGAAAAATTGGAAAATCTAAAATCTTTTTCATTTTCCTTCCTTTTTAACAAACTTAACTTAAATTCACTCATAATTTTTTTCTGTGTCTACCAATACTAAATCACTTCTATTTCTTAAATGAAAGAAAAATAAAATCTAAGATCATTTTTAGTTATTTATTTTCCTATATATATTATTAAATTATAAAAAAATATAAACATTTAATAATAAAATGCAGAATGAAAATAAAAAAATGACAAAAATAGTATAACCTACATCAAAGAAAGAAAAATATGAGAAAACAAAGAAAAAAAACCAACAACTTTCCCATAAGCATATTACCGATTAGTAAGACTAATGTGTATAGTGAATAATGAAAAAAGAATAATAAAAGATATTTTTTGGAAGCAAAATAAAATATAGTAGGGATAAAAAAATGTAAGACTAATATCTAAATATTAATAGTAAATAGTAAAACATAAAAATAAGCATGGTGAAAATTTATATTGTATCATACTTTTTGAAGCAATATCATTAATTCTAAGATACTTTCTTTTGTAAACATATTCTTAATGAGATAGCGGAGAGAAAGTAAGAAGAGGTAATATAAATCATAAATAATTCAGTTACCGAGCAATCTCAAAATAATAATATAAAATAGCAATTGTTTGAATAAATAAGTATTTATCTTATTTTAAATGGTAATGTCAATGATTATCGAAATATAGATTGTTAATCTATTTTCTTAATATTCACTCATTGCTTGGACTGTAGTTTAATTGACTTCTTAATTTTATAGATTAATACGATTTATGTCCATCAATTTGATTTTTTATTTACAGAGTATTTGATTTTATTTATTCGAATTATATAAAAATAACTAAAGCAAATCCTAATCAATGTTTTGATTTGGTTCACTTTGGTTTTGATTATACTTTTCATAGTTTTTTTAATTCTTAAATACTGCAAATTACAATAAATTCATAAATATTATATATAAAAAAGGCACAAATAAATGAAACCAAGATTAATAATCCATCAAATTTTGATAAAATAGAAATTAAAACATAAATAGTTCTAATAATTATATTTATAGCCAATAATAAGATTTTGAAGAAAAAATAACAAAGAATAATTAAGAAATTTATATTTAAAAAAGAAGGTTTTTTTCTATGTTCAAATCATATTTAAGAAGTCTCTATTTAAAGAGGAAAAGAAATTATGAATTTTGGTGTAAAAAAATGTAAAAAATTTCTTATAATATTGACATACACTTAAAGCAAAATTTGAAGAATGATGGGCATCATTCTCGATATTCGTCTTTATAAATCCACAATTTGTTGCAGACGAATAGAAAAATAGACAAATTTATTAATACTTGATTTACTATGTTTGAAAGATTTTTTTTTTAAATATTAAATACATTTTTAGATATATCGAACTAAAATAAACACATTAACCATATTACCCCATCACACTAATTAAATAGAAACCTAAACACACCTTAATCACACTCCCCTGTATATATATATATATATATATATATATATATATATATATATATATATATATATATATATATATATATATATATATATATATATATATATATATATATATATACTCCGTCCCACCCGAATTTGGACAAATTTTTTTTTTTTTGCGTCCCATCCGAATTTGGACAACCCAAAAAGGAAAGTTTATAATAATAAAAAAATGGGCATACCCCACTCACTCATTAACTCCACTTATTCTTCACCATACAATTTATTCAACCAACCACTATTAACTCCACTCATTCTCTCTCTTCATTTTCTACCACACATTTTTATTATCTTATTGTTATTTCTTAATCTCTGTGTAAAGTAACTTTGTCCAAATTCGGGTGGGACGGAGGGAGTATATATATATATATATATATATATATATATATATATATATATATATATATAGGGTCTATTATAATGAACCAAATTTATATGGTAACCAGCAAACTAACCATTGATTGGATTAAAAAACACATCAATGCTCCAGATTAAAAAAAAAAAATAGAGGGAGTGGCATTTTCGTAATTATTTCATTTAAAATCCTTCTCAAATTTCAAAATAAAATATCTCAATATCTATAAGTCGAAAAAAAAATTCGAAAACACTGATTTTTTTGTCTTGACGAGACGATTCAAACTAGATCCCTGAAGATAGAATTTTGAAAAAATAATATTGACTTATAGATTACTTAACTAGTGTACATTATTTAACTAGTGTACATTACTTAACTAGTGTGCACGAGTTAATTACTTAACTAGTGTACATTATTTAACTAGTGTACATTACTTAACTAGATGTGTTGTCTTAGTGAACACTAGTTGTGTTGTCTTAGTGAACACTAGCTAGTTATCTTAGTGAACACTAGCTGTGTTGTCTTAGTGAACACTAGCTGTGTTGCTAGTGTAACCTAGTGTACACTAGCTATGTGTATCAGCATTGGCTAATGTAAACTAGCTGTACTCTAGATATGTTGTCATAGTGAACACTAGCTGTGTTATCTTAGTGAACACTAGTTGTGTTGTATTAGTGAACACTAGCTGTGTTGCTTATGTACACTAGCTAGTTGTCTTAGTGAACACTAGCTGTGTTATCTTAGTGAACACTAGCTGTGTTGTATTAGTGAACACTATTTGTGTTGCTTATGTACGCTAGCTAGTTGTCTTAGTGAACACTAGCTGTGTTATCTTAGTGAACACTAGCTGTGTTATATTAGTGAACACTAGCTGTGTTGTATTAGTGAACACTAGCTGTGTTATCTTAGTGAACACTAGCTGTGTTGTATTGGTGAACACTAGCTCTGTTGCTTAGTGAACACTAGCTGTGTTATCTTAGTGAAGACTAGATGTGTTGTATTAGTGAAGACTAGCTGTGTTGTCTTAGTGAACACTAGTTGTGTTGTATTAGTGAACACTAGCTGTGTTGCTTATGTACACTAGCTAGTTATCTTAGTGAACACTAGCTGTGTTATCTTAGTGAACACTAGTTGTGTTATATTAGTGAGCACTAGGCTTTGTGTTGTATTAGTGAACACTATTTGTGTTATCTTAGTGAACACTGTGTTGTATTGGTGAACACTAGCTGTGTTGCTTAGTGAACACTAGCTGTGTTATCTTAGTGAACACTAGTTGTGTTGTATTAGTGAAGACTAGCTGTGTTGTATTAGTGAACACTAGCTGTGTTGTATTAGTGAACATTGTTTGTGTTGCTTATGTACACTAGCTAGTTGTCTTAGTGAACACTAGCTGTGTTATCTTAGTGAACACTAGCTGTGTTGTCTTAGTAAACACTAGCTGTGTTGCTAGTGTAACCTAGTGTCCCAAACTGAGTAAATCGTTTTTTCAAAGTTGTCTTCGATAGATATCAAAAAGGAGTGTCGGTCGAAAAAAAAGTATCTTCCGGCCACAAATGAGTGTCAACCATTTTTACTTCTTAAAATAACTTTGCATTTAGCTAGTGTACACTAGCTACCTAGTGTATACTAGCCAAATGCCTTAGAGCGGAGGACAAAAGCATTGGGCGAGTCTTTGTGTCTGCTATTGTTGTAACTTAGTGTACACTAGCTAGTTATCTAGTGTACAATAGCTATTTTTTAGTGTATACTAGGTTTGTGTTGCTAGTGTAACCTAGTGTATACTAATTTGTGTTGCTAGTGTATATTACTTAACTAGCTAGTGTACACTAGTTAATTAGCTAGTGTTTTAAAAATTAGACGTTGTTCAATATTATTTTTCAAAATCCTATCTTGGGGATCTAGTTTAAATCGTCTCGTCAAGGCAAAAAAATCAGTGTTTTCGAATTTTTTTTCGATTTATAGATATTGAGATATTTTATTTTGAAATTTGAGGGGGATTTAGTTCACAATAATTACGAAAATGCCACCCCCTCTATCTTTTTTTTTTTTAATCTGGAGCATTGATATATTTTTAATCCAATGGTTCGATTTAGTTCTCATTGTTCTCATATAAATTTGGTTACCATTTGAATAGCTTCCCATATATATATATATATATATATATATATATATATATATATATATATATATATATATATATATATAATTGTAATAAATAACCCTATATATTATATAAATAAACAATGGTTTTGTTTCTAAAAATTCAACATCATTCCAACTCATCATCCTATATCTCACCACTTTTATTTTATTTTATATTCTTTATTTCTATGATTAGTAAAATTATTATTATTGTTATCATTTATAATTAAAAATATTTACTTCACACTTAATTAATTTTCACTAAAAAAAATTGAAAAATAAATAAGAAAAATTAACAAAGGATAATTAAGAAATTTATATTTAAAAAGAGGGTGTTTTTTTCTATATCCAAATCAAATGAAAGAAGTCTCTATTTAAAGAGAAAAAATAATTATTAATTTTGGTGTAAAAAAATGTAAAAAATTTCTTATAATATTGACATACACTTAAAGCAAAATTTGAAGAATGATGGGCATCATTCCCGATATTCGTCTTTATAAATACACAATTTGTTGAAGACGAATAGAAAAATAGACAAATTTATTAATACTTTATTTACTATGTTTGAAAGATTTTTTTTAAAATATTAAATAAATTCTTAGATATATTGAACTAAAATAAACACATTAACCATATTACCCCATCACACTTATTAAATAGAAACCTAAACACACCTTAATCACACTCCCCTGTATATATATATAGATATAGATTATTATTGTAATAAATAACCCTATATACTATATAAATAAACAATGGTTTTGTTTCTAAAAATTCAACATCATTCCAATTCATCATCCTATATCTCACCACTTTTATTTTATTTTATATTCTTTATTTCTATGATTAGTAAAATTATTATTATTGTTATCATTTATAATTAAAAATATTTACTTCACACTTAATTAATTTTCACTAAAAAAAATTAAAAAATAAATAAGAAAAATTAACAAAGGATAATTAAGAAATTTATATTTAAAAAGAGGGTTTTTTTTCTATGTCCAAATCAAATGAAAGAAGTCTCTATTTAAAGAGAAAAAAAATTATGAATTTTGGTGTAAAAAAAATTAAAAAAAAAATTAATTTATTATAAAATAATTGAGGTTAAAGAAATCGGATTTAAAAAAAAATGGAAATCCATCTACCAATAAAAAGTCGACACGTGTCAAATTTGTAAAAAAAAAAAAAAAAAAAAAGCGGATGGAGTAACGCTCCATTGTCTCCGCGTGAACACACTCTCCATTGAAATGGAGTAACGCTCCATTGTCTCCGCGTGAACACACTCTCCATTGAAATGTCCAAATACCCTTCAGCCAATGGATGACACGTATCCAACTTAAAAAAAAAATTAAGCATAAATGCGCCACTTCTGGCGCTTGTTTAGAACGCGCCCAATCGCAATGCACCATGTGGATTTTCGGACGGATTAATTGCAATTTTGTCACTCTGTCAAATTACTAAAATGCCCTTCGTTTTGGGGGGAAAACCTGCACTTTCCTGTTATTATATATAGATAGATTGTTAACGGTGGATCAATAACAAGTTCTAGATTTATTTAATTGATAAACATTTATCAATAATTTATGAAATACCTGGGAAAAAAATAAAGTTCCGGCAAACGCAATACGGAGTATATGTAACCCAGCCTATTGTTGTTCACCGGCCGGCGTCCACCCCTCTATTCTTTTCCCGGGTTAATTTCATTTCATACCCCTTATTCATGGACAAATATCAATGTCATCCCCATATTTTATGTACAAAAATCAATCTCGCCTTTCATGTTTGATTTCATCTCACTTTTGTCAACTTTTGTTTTTTAATAAAATGACTATTTTACTCACAAATCTCGCCCTAGATTCATCACTTAAGCAATTTAGGAATAAAATGGTCATTCCACTAAAAAAAAATGTTTAAAAAAGGAAGAAAATAATAAAATCAAACCACAAGGACTAATGATATTTATTCAAATTTCAGGCATACAAAATAAGACAAGTGGGTCTCATATGATATAATTTAGTATATTAGTATTATAAAATTCAATTTTTTGAGAAAATGTGAATTACTAATAACACACTTGCTTTAAAAAATAAAAATCACTTAAAATAGCACAATGATACATTGTTATGGGAGATGAAAAAATCAAAATATTACTTTTTAAATATTTATTTACCAAAATAACACCAAAAAAAACTTATTTACCAGAATAACATTTGTTTTAAAACTGGCACTCCATTTTCCGGTTTAAAAAAAAAAAAAAATTGGTAAATCCGGCATTCCTACTTCCGATTTTAAAAATTAATTTTTTTTTTTGGTAAATCCGGCATTCCTACTTCCGGTTTTAAAAAAAAAAATATTTTTTGGGTAAATCCGGCATATCTACTTCCGATTTTAAATTTTTTTTTTTTTTTGTGTTATGTCGAATCGGAGGAGAGGAATTAATTTTATTTTTATTTTTTTGGGTTAAATCCGGCACTTACACATCCGGTTTCTAATTTTTTTTTATTTTTTTTTGTCATGGGTGTGTGTTTTTTAAAAGTTTTTTTTGTTTTTTCTTGTCACGGGTGTGAAGATATTGCAGTATATATCATGCATGCTTTGAGAAAAGAAAGAAAAGAGGAAGAAAGAGAAAAGAAGAAGAAGGAACTTGAGTTGAGAGAAAAGAGAAGAAGTCGTCAACAAGTAATACTAAGTAAATATTATATTAATTATTTATGTTTCTGCTCAGTATATGTACAATTGCTTAGAATAATAACGTACTTATAAGGTATACTCCCTCCGTCCCATAATACCTTCCCAGTATGAACAGTAGCAAGTCAACCGAGTTCAACTTTGACCAAACTTTAATATCAATCTATTCATTTTAATGAAATTTTAATAATTGCTATTGATAAATCATTTGGTTATTTTATGAATAACAATTTTTAGATTTTTATTATGATAAGCAAATTGATATTAAAATTTGGTCAAAGTTGAACTTGATTGAACTGAGTTCGTATTAACCGGGTAAGGTATTATGGGACGGATGGAGTATAGGTTTGAAACCAGCCACGCCTAAAGTGATTGTAGAATCATATATTCGTATGAAATAAACATACGCGACGGTCTGTATTCACAGATAGGCAGGGAAATATTATGACCACGTACTTTTAAAGTATAAGTCAATTTTTCGTAGAAAAATGAATTTTACTGTAGCAGTACTGTAGCAATTAATTATTTCAACTTTAATTTGATTTTATATTTGTCATTTTATATTATTATTCTCATTCTTTATCCACCAAATTTTCATTACGATTTTGGAGAAATTTTGTTAAATTGCAAGGTTAGTATTCTTTTGTTGTTTATTATGTAAATTTATATTATTTTTTGTTAAATTATTATGATTTTGATAGAATATGGATATGCAATATATTCCATTAATTACCGTTGATATGCTAGTTATATTAGGAGATTATATAGGAGATTAAATTAAATCCTATAATTACGGAATTAGACGGCTAGTCTCACGGCATTTGAGATGTATATATTGATTCCATTAGCTACGGTTGACATGTATGTAAATGTGTAAATGTATATTATCAAGTATGGTAGGTAGATATGCTAATTATATTAGGAGATTAAATTAGATCCTATAATTACGTAATGAGACGGCTAGTCTCACGACATTTGAGATGTATATATTGATGGATTATTGGAATACAATAGGAAGGAAAATATTCCTTTAGATTTGACTATGATATTTGTGTGTTTCAGATGGATCAATTTGCAGTGCAATCTTTTGTTGATCCAGGGCCGATAAATGGTTATGTATTGACTTCACAGGCTAACCATCGATCGAATTATATTTGGGCTGGACAACCTGTTGTGAAACTTAGAATTATGGGTTCAACAAGGCTGCCCAAAATATTGGATTGGAGGATAGTTGAAAGTCTCAAACATGCTGAATTTTACGGGGTGTATAATTTGGGTCATTTCAAAATAGATTGGCATTTGATAGAGGCTTTTGTTGAGAGATGGCGTCCGGAGATCCACACCTTTCATTTACCCGTATGAGAGATGACTATCACATTGGAGGATATTGGTATTGTAACGACCCTAACCCTAGACACAATTTTAGTATAACGTTATATACTTTTAATATTAATATCAACCTTATGTGTTTATTTTATATCTTTAAATTTTTTATATTAGGATAAAATGATAAGGAAATAAATAGTGTTCTAAAGGAAAAATAATAATTAGAAATAAATAAAGTAATAGAATGGAGTGGTAATAAAATGGACAAATAAAATGTTATGAGTTGAGAGAATTAATTTAAATTGATGAAAGAGTTTTTGGTAGGGAATATTTGGAGTGGGGGACAACTCCCCTAAAACCCTCCCCAAATCCCCTCCATATCCGCCCCCCTCCTCCTTTACCATTTACATACTCCACCTCCCTTCTTCTCCTCCTTGATATTCTCTCTCAAATCCATGGAACTCCATTGTTGAAGCTTCACCTTCCAAGGCTCCTACCAAGATCAATCCTTCACCATTTTTAGATCCGAGAGCACTTTTGGAATCGGGAGACCAAGAGGAGTTCATCAAGATAAAGAAATCCATGATCCATCTCCCATTTTAAAGTGAGTTATTATGACTTCCTTTCTTTAAATGTTCATAAACTATTGATGTTGTTATTATTGTTATAATGGTTATTTGAGGCCTTAGAAACTTTCTTGGATGTTGAGAAATTTGGTAAGGAAATAGAATGTTGTGGTTGGTTAGGAAAATGGGTCAAGAAGGTAAGCAAATGGGTTAATTAAATTATGAAATTTATACTTGGAAAGTGATAGTGAAATGGGTAGTGATTCAAAGGGTAAATGATATAAGATTTAATCATTTTTGGGTTACATGGCTTAGTATGTGAATTGTTATGACTTTCCTTCTTATGAATGATCATAAATTATAAATGTTGTTCTTGTTATATTAATGGGTGTTACATGCTTTAGAACCTTACATGAGTTAGAAAATGGGTAAATGAATTTGGTTGAGGATAATGTTCTTGGAAGATGATTTAGAGGGTATAAAATGGGTAAAATGTAGAATGATAAATGACTTAGAATTCTTTATTTTGGGGTTGCATGATTTAGGGTGAACTTGGTGAAGCTAGGAAATCTTCTTGTTGATTTTTAATGTAGAGTAGAAGGAAAATTTGGGAAGTGAAAGAAAATGGTAAGAGATTACAATTTGGGAAACCTGGGAATTCATGGATCCGACACTTGGGCGGTCGCCCAAGGGGGCGTGAGCGGCCGTCCATGTGTCCAGAATTTAGAGTGCCTTGTAAAGCCTCTTGGGCGGTCGCCCAAGAGGTATGGGCGGTCGCCCAAGACCCCAGGAAGTTTAACTGTAAATCATAACCGGAATTTGTTAGCAACATTGTTTGGTCACTTATAGATTGTGACCCCCACTTAGTAAATTGAGCTTGAACCTTCATAGAGGCCTTGTTTTATTGTATAATGACCTTGTAGGATGGATTGATGATATTTCCTTGCCTTACATTGAGTTCATATACACTGTTTATATTATGCATAGTGTGTTGAATAAATGTTGCACTATGATAATTGTTAAATATGAGTATATATTACCATGTTGCTATGTTGCTTATCCCCTTTGTGGATTTATATTGCAAGTTTATGATATGTACTGGACTTCGGTATACCGGTGGTTGGAGGGTTGTTTCTGGTGAATATTGCTTTAAGCAGTTCACAGAAGATGAGTTATGTCAATAACTATCTCGGTTGTTAGGGGTCGTTTACGGTGAATATGCCTAGCGGTTCACGGGAGATGAGTTATGACAATAACTATCTTGGTTGTTCGGGGTTTATGCATATGGCCTAAGAAGGTCATAAGGGATGAGTGATGACGATAAAGATCTCAGTTGTACGATTTGTTTGTGAATAATGCCTAAGCAGTTCACAGGAGATGAGTTATGACAATAACTATCTCGATTGTTTGGGGTATTTATTACTCTCTGTTTGTTATATGATATTGATTCTGGTGGATATACATTCACGGAATAAGATTGGAGTATTATTATACCCAATGTTGTACGACTACTGTTCAGACGGGAAAAGGTAAACCAAGGTAATGTAAGGTGTTTACAGCTTTTCCAACGTGTTATATGCAACTTGTTATGTGTTGCATCTGATATGGCATATTGTTGCATTCATAATAGCTTGCTGAGATTTATTCTCACCCCTCTCCCTTTACTGTTTTTAGATTCCGAGACAGGTGGACCAGCCAAGTAAGGGCGGTGAGGAGTTTGGAAGTTATATTGTGAGAATTGTCGGGGTATGATTAGGTTGGTATAGAAAGTGTGCTTTGGTATAATTCAATTACGGAATTGTATTTATAAATCTTCATTTTATGTTATAACCGAGGCCTTTTTGTAACTAAAACAGTTTCTTACTTTCTAAGTTGGTCAATTATTTCTCCATTGTGAAAAGGTGTAGATTTATTTTTAAATGGTTATAATAATTGTATTTAATTTTGAAAGTTAAATAAAAGTTTTAAAAGATTAGGAAAAATTGGGTTAGTTTGAGGATGCTCCAGCTTGGGACACGTGTAGGTTCCGGGTCGGGGTCCTCACAGTTGGTATCAGAGCTCGGTTAGAGTTCTCGGGTAGAGTCTAGCTGAGTGAGAGTGTGCGATAACTTACGTCGAGAGTTTAACACAGGAATTTGTTCAAAGACAGAAAATGATATTGACCATCCAAGGAATCAAGGAAAGGTGAGTTATGGAAAGATAGATTCCTCCACCATCATTTGAGGTATTTTACCTGTCTCAGGAGTTAGGGTTCATACTTTTATAAATCCCTGTTCATTCGTTCTCATGTGGCATTACATTTCATCTTTTATTTGCATAATAGGCCTAAAAGTTGCCTTATGTGTTGGAGGTTCTACTCCTACGGGAGAGTACCTTGAATCATTCTTGTTTATCATGGTGATTGTGATTTGGGAGGACTGTCGCAAGAAGCGAGTCTCCTTATCTATGTTTGATTGCCTCCGTGTGTAATTGAGGCGGATAAATTATTAATTGATATTATGTCATATATGCGTAAATGTCGAAAGTATGGCCTAAGGAATGTGAAGGTTATTTGGGTTGTGTGTTATATTTGATTTAAATACACTTGAATTATCTCATGTACCGGTGGTAAATGAATTTGTGAACTCTTAGTTGAGGTTAGGTATATGGCCTAATTAAGAGTGGTTTATGGTGGTATAATTGCATGATTAGTTATTCATTGGTGTCTCGTGGTAGAGACTAGATATATGAGACTAGTATTGGAAGTGATAGTCTAAGTGGGATTTTATGAGTTATAAAATATCGCGAGTACGAGATCTTATAGAACTAATATGTCTTTGCCTTATGTGCTATGAGTTTATTTTCTAAGGAGAGATTGATTGAATTATTGCTACTAATTTGAATAGGAAATCAGATATTTTGTAAGTGATATCACCCTATAAGTTGACTAAGTGGTGTTTTTCAAGTGAGTTTCAAAAATGGGTTTTCATCAGGTATCATACCAGGATATTGAAGCTTTGAGTTGATATAAGGTACTATTTTAGTATTCGGATTCCTAGATAGAGGACACTAATTGGGATGACAGAATTGATGATTCATTTTGGGAAAATTATTTGGTAAAGAAGATAATGAGCGTAGTGAATCTCCATAAGGGTAAATTGTTACTATATTTAGAAAAGATGATACTTGGTGGTTAATTATAAGGTTATAGAGATCTTAAATAGGTAACTGTGAAGAATAAGTATTCGTTAGCACTTGTTGACGATTTGTATGACTGATTTTAGAAACTAGTAGGATACTCAATGGTTATTAGTTGAATTTTTCGGAGTGTTACAATTACAGTGAAAATTTGCTTTAAGGATATACTTAAGACAACATTTATATATAGTATGACCGTTTTGATTTGTGGATTGTGTATTAGTTATGGAGAGGTAAATAGGGTAAATACGAAGAAGTATAATAGATACATCTATTGGTGATTTAAAGGATCAACTTCAGAAATTGGTAATATATGTATATGGTTCGTTTTGAGAATTGATTATCATTAGTTGAGAAAATGAGGATGAATCTTGCTTGGAAGACAGGATACTTTAGGATGATTATATACTATAAGTCGACTTAGTTACGTGAATCATATGAGGGATTAGTGTGATGCTTGAAAGATATTGACGTTATACGGATTTTGAGTTTGTTGATGGTTATTGAGAGTTAAGTTAGATTATACCGTAATGTTTAATTGAAATTTGGGAATGATTGATCTATGAGAGTTCCAATTATATTTTCTTATTTAGAAATTATGGTATTTGATTGGGAACTAGATGTTTACAATATGTTGTTGCTAAGTACAATACCAATATCAAAGGTAGGGAATAGGTGACTCACATTAAGTAAAGGTGTTGAATATTCAACTTGAAGAATTATTGAATTGAGGATGCTTTGCCAAGTTTATAACCTTAATGAATGTTTAGTGTATTTATCGGAGATAGTAATAAGTATTACGAGATTGTGTTTTCTTATAAGGAATTCAACTAAGTAAAAATATTATGAGTGGTGGCTACACTATAAATAGAAGTTAAACAAGAGTATTATGTTAGAATTGTTTTAAATGTGCTTTAAAACTTTGGATTGTATATTGAACTTCGGTATGAGCAATTGTGCCCTTCGGGGATAGTTGATTTAATAAGGTCGATAACCCATTTTCGTGTAAATTAAAATCGTGAGTAATTTAACTATCTACCATTTGGTATGGGACGGTTGTAGATAATTAAATCACTCGAGTTATTTTGTTAGCTTATCAATCTTTTGAAATTTCTTAAATTGTGAGTGGTTTAGTTAATTAAAACTGGTATGGGCCGGTTTTAAATAAATAAACCATTCGGGTCTCTTTGAATCTCTTTTTATATTATCCTTTGGAATTTTGAAAGATGTTGTAACTTTTAGAAAGACTTGGTATCCTAAAGATATAAATTGTTCAGAAGCAAGTAGAAATTGCAACCTAGTTTCCCTATAATGATTAATTGTATTCAAGTTTTGGTCCGAGAAATGAATTGATAAATGTGGGGTTATTATTGTGTCGATCACAATAGACTCGGTTTTGTTTTGGAGTTGGATCGGCTCCGTTGTGGGCGGCCAACCCTTCAATTTGAATATTGATTTGTCACTAGTCCTGAACATAATTGGAACATTGAATGGTGACAATAGAATGTTGACGTTAGAAGATTTATTAAAATATTTAGAGTTCTAGGTTGAACTTGAGAGTATTATCACTATAGATTTTGTGATTGAGTTACATTGAAAGTAAAGAAGGGTATGTTGTTACGTTATAGAAAGTTGAATTGTATTTTCTACTCGTTATATATATATAGCTTGATGAGATGTTATTAATAAAGTCCTCACATATGTTAGTGGATAATTCGATTGTATAAAACCCATAGTGTTAAATGGATTGGATAGACATCGTTCGGGAAGGTCATTTTGGGAAGGTAGGAATGCTATTAAGTTTAACCTTGTAAAAATTTGAAGAATCATTACTTGTGGTTGATGATATGCTACGGGCATATACAATAGATTTAGTAATCGATAGGACATAAGGTTACCAATGGTTGGATACGTATAATAGCAGTTATCATTCTAGCATTGAGATAAAACCGTATGAGGCATAGTTTGGGGAGAAAATATCGATCTCTAATTTGTTGGGGTGAGTTTGGAGAAGCAAGGCCTAAGGTAAATTGGCGCCAAGATTCGTTAATCCATTTGAAGCTTTAGAAAAGGTTGGTGATTTGACTTATAGACTGGTTTGGAGAAGCTTATAGAGTATTTGAAGTTTTAATGTAATATCGTCTCATTAATGGAATTAGAAATCGTGGAAAAGAATCACAGCATTGAAGAAACTATATGGAATTGGAGTCTGAGGTATGCATAAGTAACCGAGGCGGATTGAACTTTTAGGTAAGTCTTTTTAAAAAAAAAAAAATTCGGGACGAATTTTCTTTAAGGGGGAGTGAGTGTAACGACCCTAACCCTAGACACAATTTTAGTATAACATTATATACTTTTAATATTAATATCAACCTTATGTGTTTATTTTATATCTTTAAATTTCTTATATTAGGATAAAATGATAAGGAAATAAATAGTGTTCTAAAGGAAAAATAATAATTAGAAATAAATAAAGTAATAGAATGGAGTGGTAATAAAATGGACAAATAAAATGTTATGGGTTGAGAGAATTAATTTAAATTGATGAAAGAGTTTTTGGTAGGGAATATTTGGAGTGGGGGACAACTCCCCTAAAACCCTCCCCAAATCCCCTCCATATCCGCCCCCCCCCCTTCCTCCTTTACCATTTACATACTCCACCTCCCTTCTTCTCCTCCTTGATATTCTCTCTCAAATCCATGGAACTCCATTGTTGAAGCTTCACCTTCCAAGGCTCCTACCAAGATCAATCCTTCACCATTTTTAGATCCGAGAGCACTTTTGGAATCGGGAGACCAAGAGGAGTTCATCAAGCTAAAGAAATCCATGATCCATCTCCCATTTTAATGTGAGTTATTATGACTTCCTTTCTTTAAATGTTCATAAACTATTGATGTTGTTATTATTGTTATAATGGTTATTTGAGGCCTTAGAAACTTTCTTGGATGTTGAGAAATTTGGTAAGGAAATAGAATGTTGTGGTTGGTTAGGAAAATGGGTCAAGAAGGTAAGCAAATGGGTTAATTAAATTATGAAATTTATACTTGGAAAGTGATAGTGAAATGGGTAGTGATTCAAAGGGTAAATGATATAAGATTTAATCATTTTTGGGTTACATGGCTTAGTATGTGAATTGTTATGACTTTCCTTCTTATGAATGATCATAAATTATAAATGTTGTTCTTGTTATATTAATGGGTGTTACATGCTTTAGAACCTTACATGAGTTAGAAAATGGGTAAATGAATTTGGTTGAGGATAATGTTCTTGGAAGATGATTTAGAGGGTATAAAATGGGTAAAATGTAGAATGATAAATGACTTAGAATTCTTTATTTTGGGGTTGCATGATTTAGGGTGAACTTGGTGAAGCTAGGAAATCTTCTTGTTGATTTTTAATGTAGAGTAGAAGGAAAACTTGGGAAGTGAAAGAAAATGGTAAGAGATTACAATTTGGGAAACACAGGAATTCATGGATCCGGCACTTGGGCGGTCGCCCGAGGCGTGAGCGGCCGCCCATGTGTCCCGGAATTTAGAGTGCCTTGTAAAGCCTCTTGGGCGGTCGCCCAAGAGGTATGGGCGGTCGCCCAAGACCCCAGGAAGTTTAACTGTAAATCATAACCGGAATTTGTTAGCAACATTGTTTGGTCACTTATAGATTGTGACCCCCACTTAGTAAATTGAGCTTGAACCTTCATAGAGGCCTTGTTTTATTGTATAATGACCTTGTAGGATGGATTGATGATATTTCCTTGCCTTACATTGAGTTCATATACACTTTGTTTATATTATGCATAGTGTGTTGAATAAATGTTGCACTATGATAATTGTTAAATATGAGTATATATTACCATGTTGCTATGTTGCTTATCCCCTTTGTGGATTTATATTGCAAGTTTATGATATGTCTTGGACTTCGGTATACCGGTGGTTGGAGGGTTGTTTACGGTGAATATTGCTTTAAGCGGTTCACGGGAGATGAGTTATGTCAATAACTATCTCGGTTGTTAGGGGGTCGTTTACGGTGAATATGCCTAAGCAGTTCACAGGAGATGAGTTATGACAATAACTATCTCGGTTGTTCGGGGGTTTATGAATATTGCCTAAGCAGTTCATAAGGGATGAGTTATGACGATAACTATCTCAGTTGTACGATTTGTTTGTGAATAATGCCTAAGCGGTTCACCTGGAGATGAGTTATGACAATAACTATCTCGATTGTTTGGGGTATTTATTACTCTGTTTGTTATATGATATTGATTACTGGTGGATATACATTCACGGAATAAGATTGGAGTATTATTATACCCAATGTTGTACGACTATCGTTCGAGACGGAAAAGGTAAACCAAGGTAATGTAAGGTGTTTACAGACTTTTCCAACGTGTTATATGCAACTTGTTATGTGTTGCATCTTATATGGCATATTCTTTGCATTCATAATAGCTTATTTGAGATTTATTCTCACCCCTCTCCCTTTCTTGTTTTTAGATTCCGAGACAGGTGGACCGGCCAAGTAAGGGCGGTGAGGAGTTTGGAAGTTATATTGTGAGAATTGTCGGGGTATGATTAGGTTGGTATAGAAAGTGTGCTTTGGTATAATTCAATTACGGAATTGTATTTATAAATCTTCATTTTATGTTATAACCGAGGCCTTTTTGTAACTAAAACAGTTTCTTACTTTCTAAGTTGGTCAATTATTTCTCCATTGTGAAAAGGTGTAGATTTATTTTTAAATGGTTATAATAATTGTATTTAATTTTGAAAGTTAAATAAAAGTTTTAAAATATTAGGAAAAATTGGGTTAGTTTGAGGATGCTCCAGCTTGGGACACGTGTAGGTTCCGGGTCGGGGTCCTCACAATTTCCACACGAAATGTCATCTGGTTCTTGAAACAGAGGGAGTATTAATTATAATGTTTTGTTTGGAATCAACAGGTTCTCGCATGCTTCTTTACCGGAGGATGATAGAGCTTGGTGGGCTCGTGTTCAGGGTGCCGGCCTCCATTACCTACATGATGCTACCATTCGCCGGCCTAGCATGGCGCTCCTAACGGCGTTTGTGGAACGGTGGTCTCCCGATACTAATACCTTCCACATGCCGTGGGGGGAGATGACGATCACTATGCATGACGTCACTCATATCCTAGGTATATTCTTGTTTGTTGTCTATTTTTTATAAATTACATAAATTTTATCAATTTTATTAATTATTTCATCTTTAATTTGTAGGTATCAGCTGTTCAGGTGGCCCTGTTGCGAAGGCGGATCCAGAGCCTAACGTAGCCCGTATCAGGGCACGCCTTGAGACATGTCGGAAGGGCACGACCTACTCTTTAGATGGCCTCCGCCGGTCCTTTGAGTCCCCTTCCGACATGACTGGCGATGAGCGCGCTTCTACGTACATCATGTTCCTCCTCGGCTGCACGTTGTTCGTGGACAAGACTCAGGATAAGATGCCCTCAGACTACCTTTCATTGTGCGTGGATATTGACAGAGTGGGGGCTCATCCTGGGGGACGGCAACGTTGGCATATCTATACGGGAGTTGGGGAAGGCATCTAGATACAGATGCAAGCGATCGATGGTTGTTTGAGTCTTTTAGAGGTAATATTTAACAATCATTTAATAATTACAACATGTATTTACGGTTATAACATTGTTAACTTATTTATTTCATACATTTGCAGGCCTGGATATACGAGCACTTTCCGGTTTTCCGGAGAGATATTGACCCGTTATGGGCGGAGGGCGTGAGAGGCTCGTAGCTGGGTACGTACTGATACGGCCGGAAGGGATATGCCCCATCTATTGAAGTTCCGATATACCCTGGACACGATGACGGTTGATAGGGTGAGTTAGTTATATTTAAAGATTTACAAATTGTTATAATTTATTATTTCTGTTGACGGTGTCTAACAAATTCATTTTTAGGTTTGTTGGACTCCCTACGGTACCACTCCAGAGGCGCTTTTGCCGGTCTCATACTTCCGTGGGGTTATACGCTTCCAGGATATCACGGAGGTGTATATGCCTGACCGTGTTACACGCCAGTTTGGGATCCAGCAGAAACTCCCCAGAGACCCCATATCTTGCGGGCGAAATTGTTCATTGATAGCAGGTCAAAAGGGGTACAAGAAGTCCTATGGAGCGCGTGATGAGGTATGGGGGGATTGGTTAGAGGACGGCTTGGGGGGTTTCGATCCAGTGCGTAGATGGGGGCCGTCCGTGAGCGCATCTGATCCTGTTACTTCCACGTATATGCAATGGTTCCTGGATAGGACTCATGTTCGGATTACTAATCCAAATCATGATGCCCTAGTTAACGTTCCACCACCGCCTAGGGTTGTAGAGGCACGAGGCATACTACTTTCGCTGCTCACGGATGACAGTTTATCCGCGGAGGTCAAAGATAAGATTAGACGGGCCATTGATCTATACGGAGACGGTTCATGATTATGTTCATTTTGGTTGTTTATGTTGGTTTGTAAATTTTGGATACAATGTTTGTATTTGGGATATGTTGTTTTGTAAAATTTGGATACAATGTTTGTATTTGGGATATGTTGGTTTGTAAATTTTGGATACAATGTTTGTTTTGGAATATGTTTGGGATATGTTCATTTTGGTTTGAAAATATTGGAATCAGTTTGTTTCAGTTTGTGTTTCAGTTTCTTTGTATCAGTTTGTTTGTTTCAGTGTCTGTTTTTTTTTTTCCGAACATGGGGAGCCATAGTGAGTAATGGGACTATAGAGCTCGTCCATATCTCTCCAAGGCATATCTCTCTCATAAAGCTCGCGGCGATGAAGCAGCTCCTTGGCACAATCTGAGCGCACTCTTTGCCACATCTCCTCTGTTCCGTATATTTGCGCTGCTACTGCTCTATATCCACAATTTCCATCACCCATCACATCTGTGAAGCCATAAATAAATGGGACAATGAGAGGGATAAGCAACATCCTATGCACATGTATATCATTGACTTGTCCATTTCCACGACCCCGTCCCCGTCCCCGACCTCGACCTCGACCTCTCCCACGACCTGAAGAAGCTAGTGGTGGAAGAGATGTAGGAGTGGTAGGGCTAGATGGTGTAGTGTTTGAAGCTGATTTCAGATTTGGTGACTCCCGCGACATCAAACTTGATTGGGTTGATGCAATAAATGAAGATCTAGACCTGCTGCTAGTGGAGGGTGGTGTAGTGGGGACTCCAAAATGCGTCGGTACGCTCCCAATCAAGATTTAGTACTTCTGAACCGGTGGTCCGGTTTATTTGCCTTTGAAATATGATCCGGCTCGAAGCATCTCCGGTGTGTGGATGTAGCCCTTCATTTATCGTTTGAAATAACCTTCTCTTTACCGGTCCAGTGCGTTAGCTCATTCAACAAACTTCAAAATCGTGTCCGGTGGGAGCGGTATTCTACTTCAATGTCCAACTTCTTCCAAAAATTATGAATCGAGGACAACTCAATTCGGCCCCCGAGTTTTGTATGCATGCAATCTCGTGACTACATGGAAGTCCATGTGCGCCTGTGTAACACCCACGGCTGAAGGATCCATGACATTATCCCCACAACGACTCCGCTCTTCTTTGATGATGTCCAAAGCTGCCTTTGACACTCGCCCCAATATGTCGTGATACAGATCACATGTCTTCATATCATTTTGGAATTCTACTCTTTGATTGCTCCATAGTAGCTTTGATTGTTGTTATTTGGATTTTCCATAATCTCATGAGCCTTTTTGAATAATGTGTCAAAAGTAGAAGAAGCACTCCCAAAGGCCTTCTTCAAACCGTTATGCTCACTCTCACTCGTTCGTGGTGTGGGTTCCGAAGTGCGTGAATCGTGTATGTGCATCGACAAAATATTCGTAGAGTATGGAGCAATCCAAGTCTCGCGGGTAGGTCAATAAATCGGGATAAGATCTCGTAATGATCGCAAAACGGTGCCATGGTGTCCCACTCTTCGCGAGTAATGCGGCCACGATATTGCTTTTATTAAATCTCCTCATGAATGATAAATGCAAACTCATTGCTACTCGGTTTAGCCAACACTCTCTTTTTAACATTGACTTCGATATGCCTTCGACACAAATGGTGTGCGGTCTCGGGAAATACCATTTGGGCCGGCATTAATGAAAGCCAAGTCACGATCAGTTAAGAAAACAGTTGGCATGTGGGGAGTATGAAAAAGACTTTGCAAATTCTTGAGTGCCCACGTGTAATTCTCTGTCTTCTCATTTTGGAGGAACGCATATGCAATTGTGAAATTCTTCCCCGTTGAAGTAAATCTTATAATCTCAAGTAATGCCATTCCATAGCAGTTGGTGTTGTAAGTGCAGTCACCTTGTATCATTTAAAGAGAAATAAAATTAGAAATGAATAAAATTGCAATTCAAAAAAAATGCATACGACTTGTGGAAAACAGAGTCAAAAAACAGATTCAAAAAAATCAAAAATTTACCTTGTACTACATATGGAAAACAGTTAAGCATATCCGATGCTCGTGGGTGAGAGAAGAATATGTCAACGATCATGTCACTCTCGTTAGCTTTCCTCATGAAGAAGGTATATTGCTTATCCTCGAGTGCTTTTATGAACTGTTGAAGCGAGGATCTCCCTTGTCGTTCTTGTGACTTGCATTTTGTGAGGGCATTGTGGACGTGTTTCGGAGTACTCACGTTCTTCTCATCCTTCCTCTTTAACATTGTTAGAATGTTATTTGGACGCACCGAAGACTGACTTGCGCTACACACCTTCTCATATTCAGAACTAGTCAATTTACCCAACGGATGACCTTCGGGATACGTTGGAAAGTCGTGATTATGAGAACCATGCTTCACAACGTAACCCCATACCCCATCACCCCTATCTTTGGCCCAGATTTCAAAATTGCACCCAATCTTCTTCGTACTAGTCAACCTCACATCTTTAGTTTTTCCGGACCTGTACTTGCCACCAAAATGGCATACAATCTTCGCGTAGCCTAGGATCTTGCCACTTGTCTTCCTCGAATCTCCTATAGAAAGGGTTATATTTTGACGGGCCGTGATATCCCGTACGTGTTTAACAAGATCATCCCTATTTGAAAATAATAGGGATGTATCGAATTGATCACTGACATCCGGTCCCTACAAATTGTATTACCATCAATTAGAAAATTGCACAATAAACAACAGGTTGTATGACATTTCGTGTAACATTATACGAGATGTTCCTGAAACATCTCGTGTAACTTTACACGACTTAAACGCATTTATCTCGTGTAACATAATACGAGGTAATACACCATCACTCGTGTAGAAAAACACGACAAACAGCATAAAACTCGTATAATCTCACATGAAATAGAGTAATATCAGAATTTAAAAATCCAATCTTGAAAAACAATTTCGTTTCAACATTGGTTTTTTATTGCGATTTTGATCAAAACACCAAATATAACTTTAAAAACTTACTTCATTGCTGCTTGAATTTTGATTTTGATGTGGAGAATTTGGTGGCAAACCTTCTTCTTCAAAAATATATTCCACAAGCTCAAGATCAATATGATCATAAAAAACTTGGAGAATGTTGTGGAGAATCCATACTATGGTGTTAGATGATTTGAGAATTAATGAAAATAATGGGTATAAATTTATGGGCGTTAGACTTGGACAATGGTGTCGCAGCTGCATGGGTGTACAGTTCTACGGTCAGTGTTATCTGCGTGTATATCGTGTTTTATGTAGGGCTTCAGGGTGTATCTCGTGTGTATATACACGAGATACTATGGTACATATCGTGTATACACACACGATATAATCTTTGTTTCTGATAATTATCTCGTATGAACAATACACGAGATACACTCTGATTCATTTCGTGTATTGTTCATACGAAATGTATTAGTAATTGTCGTGTATTTAAACACGACACATCATATAATAAAATAAAAATTAATTATAAATAAATGTGGTAGGTTATATGATATTGTATGATGTTGGTTCAATCTTATATGTAATCATTGTTTGTTTTCCAACTTATTATAACAAGAAACAAAAAATCTTGATTAACAAATATGATAATTTCAAATATATAATCTTGAGTAGTTGGTATTCCTCTAATGTACAACTTATCATTAACCTCGTTTATTTTTTTTTTATTTTTTTCTAGATTCTAGATGGCATTTAAAGTGTTTTTCATCTACATGAGTTTCCTCCAAATCCAAATGGAAATTGAGTTACAAATATGTGCCATTATTTAGGGTTTTTAAAATTTTATGTGTCATGTTAGCTATTAGCCGAGATTCATGTATTCATAGGTTCATGTATAGAATAGCATTAGTTTGGCTGTACATATTCTAGTGTGTCTGTGTATATATATACGTGTTCTTTCAATGGAATGAGATAACAAGGAATTCCTTCACAATTGTCTTCTTCTTCTCTTTTCTCTATATCTTTGTGCTATACCCGCTCTTACATGGTATCGCCTAATCGATCCAAAATCGATTGCTTCCGCTACTCTCTTTATATTTTTTGGGCCGATCTCTCTCTTTCCGTCAACAATGGAATCTACCCCTATCTCGGCTCGACTTCTCTCGGACAAACCACACCGACAAAGAGCCTCATCTCTCCCTGGGCCTTCTATAACCCAAATGCTATCATGGCTCAAACCTACCTTACCAAAGACAATTACGTCAACCGGAGTACCTTGTTCAAAACCCTACTCCGCACTCACAAGCTTCTCTACATAATCGATCAAAATCGCCGGCCACGAAGCTTGGCGATGGATTCGATAACCCCCGGCATGAACTGTGGGTTTCGGCACCGACTTGGTCTCGTGGATGGATCGAGGACGGTAACACCGTCGGTTCTGCTCAAACCGTATCTCAATTCTTGTGACACGCCTCCGAAAGCATGGGGCCGTTCTTGCCAAGCGTTTCGGAGCCACTTCCGCTTGGCTGATTGATAACCTCAATGAGAAATTGCATGAATTAAAGAAGGGCTCCGACACTTCTATTGCAGATTACCTCCTTCATGCCTCCACTATCTCAGATGCTCTTACGGCGGCAGGAGCTCCGGTCGAGGATAGTGTTCTTATTCAGCGGATTGGGTGGTCTTGGTTCGGAGTTTAAAGAGTTTCTTACATCCACAGTTACATCCACAGATGACATTTAAAGTGTTTTTCATCTACATGAGTTTCCATCAAATCCAAATGGAAATTGAGTTACAAATATGTGTCATTATTTAGGGTTTTTAGGGTTTTATGTGTCCCGATCTTGTGAAAAATGGTATACGGCTACCTCGTTTATTTTTTTTTAATTTTTTTCTAGATTCTAGATGACATTTAAAGTGTTTTTCATCTACATGAGTTTCCTCCAAATCCAAATGGAAATTGAGTTACAAATATGTGCCATTATTTAGGGTTTTTTAGGGTTTTATGTGTCCCGATCTTGTGAAAAATGGTATACGGCTACTTCATTTATTTTTTTTTTTAATTTTTTTTCTACATTCTAAATGACATTTAAAGTGTTTTTCATCTCTATGAGTTTCCTCCAATTCCAAATGGAAATTGAGTTACAAATATGTGCCATTATTTAGGGTTTTTAGGGTTTTATGTGTCCCGATCTTGTGAAAAATGGTATACGGCTACCTCGTTTATTTTTTTTCTCCATTCTAAATGGCATTTAAAGTGTTTTTCATCTCTATGACTTTATTTATAATCATTTGTTAGGTGATTATAAATAAAGTGGTATCACTTAAATGTGATAGGTTATATGATATTGTATGATCCAATATGACGTTTGTTCCTTGTCATGTATAAGTGTATAAATTTTGCTCAATCAACAACACAATTCAATAATATAACATAGCATATGCGTATCATTAACATCGTGTTGCAAATCATCGAAGAACACCTTCATTTTGATATGTCGTATGGATATACACGATATTATGACATCATATCGTGTTGTTGCAGGCATTTACATTAATGGAAGAGTAAATTTAAATTTCGTATAATTTCATACGACCTAATATTTTACACAATTAGTTTATGTCGTGTAAAAGTACACGACATAAAGGCTTCCTGTCGTCCTTTCGCACACGACACGCGAAGGATAGTTTGGGCATTATTGATGCTTGTATGTAAGCTGCCTTGTATATAGAATTTACCATTTCATTCCCCCACTTTACCACGAACCAAACGGGCCCTTAATATGTAATTAATGAATAAAAATGTAAAAAGAAAAAGAATAAAAGGAAGGAATTACAAAAATTAAAATAAAAATCGATCTTCTTCTAATGCTTCCAGAGCAACTCCCTCCCTCCTGCACATGGGATTTGGCCAACTGGCTATAGCTCATGGCTTTCAACCTGGAGGTCATGGGTTCGATCCCCCCAGAAGTTAGAGGGAAGACTTTCTCTCCCTAGGATTTATCTCGGATATAGTTATATACACGGCCCCAAATATACACGGCCGCTAACAATTGACGCAATTACCCATTTATATTAATTTTTTTTTTTTTCATTTCAAATTCAAAGCTCGAGCTCTTCGTCTCCCTCGCTCTCTCTCTCTCACGTACACGTACACGACATCGCCGCCGTTCGTTCGCCATGGCTCGGGTTAAAATTCCGGCCGTCCCTGCTGGAGCTTCCGCCGCCGCTACAACCACTGCCATCGCCGCCGCCTCCGCTTCTACCACCGTGCCCGTAAAGAAGGTAATGCAATTTGAACGTAATTTAAACCTAATTTTACATTCCCAATGTCTAATTTTTGTTTGATTGCTTCAATTGATTTGGACGTCTTTCATGAACTGGTTGCTTCAATTGATTTCGACGTCTTTTTCTTTACATCGTTCATTTTTCTTTCTTTTTATGCATCTCGTGTAATTTTTCTTTCTTTGATATTAACCAAACTCGAGAATGCATCTCGTGTGAACTCACACGAGATGCATCTCGTGTGAGTTCACACAACTCACACGAGATGCATCTCATGTGAGTTCACACGAGATGCATCTCGTGTGAGTTCAAACGAGATAAATCTCGTGTAAACTCACACGAGATGCATCTCGTGTGATTTTACACGAGTTGTGCCCAGTGTCCACTCTTTTTCTTTACATCATTCGTATTCAGTTATAAATGCTAAATAGCTAATTTATTGTCTCTTATTTGTTTTTTTGTAGGCACGTGAACGTATGACCGCGTCCAATAGAAAGAGGAAGGCCGAGACGGCACCTAAGGTAGATAAACGCAGCAAAAGGATACATGATAGGACTATCGTGCGTGGGTCTGAGCTTGGGATTGAGCAGGATGTAGAAGATGATCATGATGGGACTTTGCGGCTGGCGAGCTGACGGCTGAGCGGACTTAGCGGTACTGACATCTTGGGTTTGAGCATGAGATTGAGGAGGATGTAGGAGATGATGAGGCATCTTCGATTCGATGATAGTAGTGAGGAGGATGTAGGAGATGATGATGGATCTTCCGATTCGATGATAGTGGTGAGGGGGATGAGGAGGCGGAGCAGGAGGGTGGGGATGATGATGATGATGATGATGATGATGATGAGGAGGAGGAGGAGGAGGAGGAGGTACATGATGTTAGACCTTTGAGGCATGGGAGGGGAGGGGGAGTGGATGTGGCTAGAGGGCGGGGACGGAGGAGGCGGGGTGCGGGTGGGGAGGAGCCACCATCATGGCAGATCAGAGTGACCCGGTGGCGGCCCGGAGAATGTTTCACTTATATACGGCTTTGGTGATCACAGAGCTCGAGAGATTTGGAGGATGCCACTAGTGAGTCAGTGGTGACTTTTCATACGAGACTCGTCGCATCCGCAAAAGTAAGATAATCATTTATGTGAATTTATTAAAATCTTGAAGTTGTTTGGCACACACTCTAAATATTCCATTAATTATACATCTCGTAGTTTTCTCGATCTCGAGTGTTGATTATATTTTTTGTTTGGAATAAACAGGTTCAAGCGTGATGATGCGGAGGCTGCGTAGAGCCCTGGTCGACCCTCGTTGATGCATCGGGCATCCGGCGCCGCACGATGCCACCATTCGAGGCCTAATCATGCGGCGATGACGACATTTTTGGAACGGTGGTCTCCCGAGACTAACTCGTTCCACATGCCGTGGGGAGATGACCATTACGTTACACGACGTATTTCATATCACGGGTATGTTGTTATATATTATCAATTTCATGACTATACTATCTACATTCATCTCTTGTACTAAAATGTGTTATTTCATCTTCAATTTACAGTGTATCACCGTGTAGGTGCACCTATTCGATATTCGGATCCGGTGCGACCTATCCCAAGGCATCACTAGACACCTCGTTTTGGGAGGCACCGGGTACTTATTAAAGGATGTCCCAAGGCGTCTCTTTTCTTCCCGTATAGGGCACATGGCTGATGCCCGGCGTGCCACAGATATCCCGCACCTCTTGGGTTCCACGATGTTCGTGGACAAGAGTCGAGATAAGGTGCCCTCGGCCTACCTTTCTCTGCATGGATCTTGAGAGACTCCCCACTCTCTCCTGGGGATCAGCTACATTGGCATATTTATACCGAGAGTTGGGGAAGGCGTCCAGATCCGGATGCAAGCAGATGGGTGGTTGTGCGACACTGCTAGAGGTACATCTTACTCTACTCATTTTCTTTTTACTCTGTCGACTTCCCCCCCTCTGTAATTACATGTTGCATTTGATTAGTATTTAATACTTTTTTACATACATCTCAGGGGTGGATATACGAGTACTTCCCGGATTTTCGGCGACTTTCTCACCCGCACCGGCAGCAGGGGCAGCCGAGAGCCCGTAGATGGTCACGTGCTGATACAGCTGGGAGGGGATTAGATCATCTAGTGCAGTATCGCCGCACTCTTGACAGGATGCATGTTGATAGGGTGAGTTATTCATATTAAAATTGTTTCAAATTGTTACAATCACTCCGTTATTATGTAGACTCTGCCTAACAAAGTCTACTCACAGGTTGTTTGGACTCCTTATGGTATCGGAGCGGACTCGATTCTGCCGGTTTCACACTTCAGGGGGGTTATACGCTTTTGTGACATCACTGAGGCGTATATGCCTCGATCGTGTTACTGTGCGGTTCGGGTACCAGAGAGATCCCCAGACGGCCCCCCGTGACTCCCACGAGATGTATTTTGTCAAAGGGTCAGAAGGGATACCAAAAGGAGTATGGTGACGGAGATGATTTTTGGGACGGGTGGGTGGAGTACGACATGCATGATTTCAGGCCCGTTCCCCGATGGGGGCCACCACTAGATACTACATCTTCTCCCGTGACTGATGATTATATGGAGTGGTTTCTGGCTAGGAGTCATGTTCGGATATCTAATCCGATACACGATCCTCCCGTTGACATTCCACCTCCCCCACCTCCCCCAGTTGATGTTCCACCGCAAATGGAGATTGAGTTACAAATATGTGCCATTATTTAGGGTGTTTAGGGTTTTATGTGTCCCCGATCTTGCCAAAAATGGTATACGGCTACCTCGTTTATTTTTTTTTTAATTTTTTTCTACATTATAAATGACATTTAAAGTGTTTTTCATCTACATGAGTTTCCTCAAAATCCAAATGGAAATTGAGTTACAAATATTTGCCATTATTTAGGGTTTTTAGGGTTTTATGTGTCCCGATCTTGCCAAAAATGGTATACGGCTACCTCGTTTATTTTTTTTTAATTTTTTTCTAGATTCTAAATGACATTTAAAGTGTTTTTCATCTATATGAGTTTCCTCAAAATCCAAATGGAGATTGAGTTACAAATATGTGCCATTATTTAGGGTTTTTAGGGTTTTATGTGTCCCGATCTTGCCAAAAATGGTATACGGCTACCTCGTTTATTTTTTTTTATTTTTTTTCTAGATTCTAGGTGACATTTAAAGTGTTTTTCATCTACATGAGTTTCCTCAAAATTCAAATGGAGATTGAGTTACAAATATGTGCCATTATTTAGGGTTTTTAGGATTTTATGTGTCCCGATCTTGCCAAAAATGGTATACGGCTACCTAGTTTATTTTTTTTTAATTTTTTTCTAGATTCTAGGTGACATTTAAAGTGTTTTTCATCTACATGAGTTTCCTCAAAATCCAAATGGAGATTGAGTTACAAATATTTGCCATTATTTAGGGTTTTTAGGGTTTTATGTGTCCCGATCTTGCCAAAAATGGTATACGGCTACCTCGTTTATTTTTTTTTTAATTTTTTTTCTAGATTCTAGGTGACATTTAAAGTGTTTTTCATCTCTATCACTATACTCAAAATTCAAATGGAGATTGAGTTACAAATATGTGCCATTATTTAGGGTGTTTAGGGTTTTATGTGTCCCCGATCTTGCCAAAAATGGTATACGGCTACCTCGTTTATTTTTTTTAATTTTTTTCTACATTCTAAATGACATTTAAAATGTTTTCTATCTACATGAGTTTCCTCAAAATCCAAATGGAAATTGAGTTACAAATATGTGCAATTATTTAGAATTTTTAGGGTTTTATGTGTCTCGATCTTGCCAAAAATGGTATACGGCTACCTCGTTTATTTTTTTTAATTTTTTTCTAGATTCTAGGTGACATTTAAAGTGTTTTTCATCTACATGAGTTTCCTCAAAATCCAAATGGAGATTGAATTACAAATATTTGCCATTATTTAGGGTTTTTAGGGTTTTATGTGTCCCGATCTTGCCAAAAATGGTATACGGCTACCTCGTTTATTTTTTTTTAATTTTTTTCTAGATTCTAATTGACATTTAAAGTGTTTTTCATCTCTATCACTATACTTAAAATCCAAATGGAGATTGAGTTACAAATATGTGCCATTATTTAGGGTGTTTAGGGTTTTATGTGTCCCCGATCTTGCCAAAAATGGTATACGGCTACCTCGTTTATTTTTTTTTAATTTTTTTCTACATTCTAAAGAACATTTAAAATGTTTTTCATCTACATGAGTTTCCTCAAAATCCAAATGGAAATTGAGTTACAAATATGTGCAATTATTTAGGGTATTTAGGGTTTTATGTGTCTCGTATGTATCCACACGAGACACATCTCGTGTGGATCCATACGAGATGAGTGAAGAATTCGGCAAAACCCATTACCAAAACATCAACAACCATCATCATAATCAACACGAAACAACCGATTACCAAAACCTGAATATTCAATCAAATGAAAGGGCCCTTATAATGGTGGACGGAGATAAATCTCGTGTAAAATCACACGAGATTCTTCTCGTGTGAGATTACACGAGATAAACTGAAAATAGAGTTCCTCTTATACTGGACGCATCAATGGCGTCACTAACATTCCCTTTGAAATCAGAACCTCCTTTTCCAACAATCAATGCTCCAATTACTTCAAACCCTTTCAACAAAAGTGTCCTCAAATCATCTGCACGAAAAAAATTCAACTAAATCAATCACAAACGCCCAGGCAAACAAAGAATCAGATGATTGGGAGTTAGGGTTACCTGATTGATTCTCTGACGAAATCAGGTGAAAAGGGGTCGGAGGGGTGGGTGTGAATGCACTTGAAGGTGGATATTACTGTGAGGGGAGAGACGAAGGGAGAACCTATCAACCATTGGAGACCTGCTTTGTTGTTGATGATATCGTTCGCAGTGTCCATGGGTGAACGATTGGAATTTTCCTGCGAAGTGTGTCGTGTGAATATACACGGTATAAGGAGAAAATATCGTGTAGACACACACGAGACGGAAGGGCAAAATTGGAATATTTCGTTCCCTGTATTTTTCGTTCTCTGTATTTAGTATTTACCATTTATCTCCTAGGCGCTTCTGTGCATGCATGTGTGTGTGTGTGTGAGAGTAGTGGAAAAAAAAAAAGAGTAACTCCCTCCTCCGTCTTTCGTAAATCCAGATCGTCTTCGCCTTCATCGACTCACCACCCCAGCATCTTCGACTTTCTCTAAGGGTGTGCTCCCGAGCTCAAAAAATGAGAGAAAAAAAAGAAAGTGGGAGAAAATCTAATAAATTTTCCTCTCAAGGTGTGTTCTCGAGTTTTTTAAGGGAAGAAGCGAAAAGAAATGAAAGAAAAATTTTATGAATTTTCCCTCCAACACTTTCCTTTAAAAAGTGGGAAAAATTGGAAGGAAAAAAATTTCATTAACAAATCTTTTTGCTATACTTATTTTACCCTTCAAATATAACATTATCTTCTTTCATTATTAAGTATTAAGGATATAAATATAATTTACTTTAATTTTCTTTTTCTTCCCATCTTCCCAACTAGGATCACGTCTTGAAGATGTTAAATTCCCTCTCCTCTTTATTTTCTCTTCTTTAAAACTCGGAAGCGGACCCTAACTCCGGTGAATCGCACCAAAGACGACACAATACAGATTCAATAGTTCCAGAAAATTTCGTTCGACTCCTCTCCCAACTCCGACCATCTACCAATCTCACTCTATTATTAGCGCTTTGAAATCAAAGGAACAACTACTACGAAGCCAACTTTCCAAACCAACAATACCCACTAAACCCTCTGCCTCTCGGTCGTCTCTTATTGTTCTTTCTCAAAAGAAACTGATCAGGGATTTCTCTATCTTTGCAGCAAATAATCTATCATGGGTCACGGTAATTTTCTAAATTATAACCTAAATCTAAGATCAACCCAATTAATTTTGATTCATATACATGTTTGTATTTGGGGTTTGGGGAAATTTTATGATTTCTAACCGAGAAGAAATGATTTCAGGTGAGAAAAGTGGCCGACCTTACAAGAAGCACAAATCAAAATCCTCATCCTCATCTAAGGTTCTTCAAATTTATCCATTATTCATGTTTGTTTGCATATTCTGAATATGAATGTGTATTTTTTTCTTTCATCTGTGCCAATTCCGTTTCCCAAATATCTCAGTGGTTATGTTTGTTTTGTTGTTGTTTATTTCAAAGTGCAAATTGGTTCAGTCTTAATTAGTTCGAACATTGGTTTCCAAGAAGATAAATGTGTATTTGTATATTTGTATTTGGAGTTGCGAATTGAGACTTGTGAATAGGAGGGTGAATTGAGTTTTATTTACATTAGGGTCGGTAAAGAATTAAGATGGTATGCTGCTATATTAGAAAGATATAGTGACTGCATGTAAGCATTTTATGGGGTATACACAAATAAAGGAGCAACGGACAGGTAAAAACCATGTTGTATTGAACCCACAACGTTATTTGAGCCACAAGACTAGGGGTGGCAATTGGGATCACCCGGGTGAACCTAAATGAACCCAATTTCCACCCCTACACAAGACAACAAAAGAGGAAAAGGATTGATGAACTGACAGTCTCTATGATTATGTCTTGTGTAGGAGGACCATAGGTCTACTGCTGTTGACGACGAAGATGCCTATTATGCGGAAGATTTTGGTAACGAAGACATGGATGGTATAGATATACATTTATTTTAAGTTTTGCGTCATTCATTTCTTTATATTCAATCTGAATTTCCCATAATGAATTGTGTTGATGTGTATGTTTGTTTCAAGGCGACACTGAAACAATAAATAGAGACTTCACCAAGTTGGAACTTAAGCCGGATCATGTTAATCGGCCGTTATGGGCTTGCGCAGATGGACGGATATTTTTTGAAACATTCTCACCGCTATATAAACAAGCTTACGATTTTCTTATTGCAATAGCTGAACTTGTTTGCAGGTATCACTTCTATGATATCAATTAGTAGTCTGCTTTGTGTTATTTGGGTTGCATAAATATTGAGCATCAAGAGTTTAATCATTTTATAGGCCGGAGTCGATGCACGAGTACAACCTGACCCCTCATTTACTCTATGCGTCTGTATCTGTTGGCCTAGACTCTGAAACTATTATAGTTGTTTTAAATAAACTGTCGAAGATCAATCTTCCAAAAGAGATGATAGATTTTATCCATGCTTCCACAGCCAATTATGGAAAAGTGAAGCTTGTACTGAAGAAGAATCGGTATCTGGTTGAATCTCCATTTCCAGAGGCAAGATTTCTTCCATGTCATTGCTATAGATAAGTATACGATGATAATTGGGTTATCTATACTTGATGCTGATGGCTGTCTGCAGGTATTGAAGAGGTTGCTTAAAGATGAAGTTATATCTCGAGCAAGGATTTCAAGCGAGGTATGCACTTCTCTTAAATTGATTTTGTGCAGCTAGATTTCTATATCTGTTTTTCTTCTTGACATGGACATAATGTTCAATTTGAATGCTTATTAGTGTTTTAGATCTTGGCTACTTTATCGTTTCGAACTTTGACTATGTACTTATAGTAATTGTGATGCCTGCAGGAAGATGTTGCTTGACACATCTATATTTTTATCAGATATTGTATGGCATATCTATGTTTTTATCCAGATGAGCGTTCTATGATGGCATTTCATATATCATCTATGTGTGCCTATACGCTTTGGGCCGAACTTAGTGGATTCTCATAATTTATAGAAATTCTGAATCCTTCATCTTCCAACTAGTATGTATGTCTGGTATTGTGATTTTTATTTTTATTATTTGGTATACAAGGAACCCATAAAGAGCTTGAGGCACACGATTCCATCTAGCCATCCAATTCGAAGAACATATGTCTTCATCCATGATACTACACCATGCGGTGGGATATTTAGAACAAACAGTTTAATGTCGAGAGTAAGTGAATAGTTCGCTAACCAGTCTCCAAAGATGACCACGATGTAAATGTTTTACCTTGTAGCAGCCATCACTGATTGCACCAAAACTGATCGTCCCGCTGTAGGTAACAAATTGGCTTTACTGCTTGTAAGCCTTGTTTGAACAGTTGGGACTTTCTTCGAAATGAAGCGATTCATGTTATTGTAAACACATCTATGTATGTATGTACTTCAATGTGATTTATGGAAGCTGCTATTTTTTTCTATGGCTGTAGTTTGACCAAAGCATCATTGTTTATATGCTTCTCCTCCCTCCTTCCTTTTTACCCTTTTGAGTGGGCAAAATCCTCCACGATTCCCTCCAGAATTGATGTTGGGTGTTTTATACTTGTTTTTCTTCAGGGGGCTGATGGATTTACAGTTAGCAAATCGATGGGCGAAACTGAAGGTGTGCATGATGAATTGCTCAGTGAAGCTCAATTGGCAGCTGTTGCCGAGGAAAAAGAAGCTCATTCTTTTGAAATTGACCCTGCACAGGTAATTTGATACAATTCCCTCGAGTTGAGGTGCTACCCCTGTTCATTTGGGGAAACTGAAAGTCAATGAAAGTGACACAGTTTATATTATGGCATATCAACGTTCGAGGCAAATGTTGACCCCAATGTGGTCCTTGAAATCAGATTTCTTAGTTAGCTTCCCAAGTTCCTTAGTTCCGTTTTTTTGTCAGCCGACTCCTGATTTTCTTGAATGAGGTTCTATTAGAATTGATTATATTAGGGGCCTAAAACGCGCGCTATGGAAGCATGAATTTGATAAACTAAAAGGTTATATTTTGTAAGTTGTTGAGATTTCGAAGTACGATTTGGTATATTTGTATTATGTAGCCTGGAAAGAATTGATCTGAGCGAGCGCATTGAGACCTGTGTCAATGCAACGTGGTTGGGTTTGATATGCTATAATGTTTTGTTCAGTATCTCATGTTCGTGTATTTACTTTATATTTTTGACAGGTTGAAAATGTGAAGCAGCGATGCTTGCCAAATGCTTTAAATTATCCTATGTTAGAGGAGTACGATTTTCGTAATGACAATGTGAGTTGGTTTTCATTCTTTAGTAATGTAATTGAAGTGACTTGGTGAACGAGCAGGTTTTTTTTATCTGCCCAGGATAAAAATTATTACTTAAAATTTTTTAGCCCTTTTTCCTCTAATATTTTTTATTGAGCTCGGCAGGTCAATCCAGACCTTGACATGGAGTTAAAGCCCCAAGCACAGCCGCGGCCTTATCAAGAAAAGAGTCTTAGTAAGATGTTTGGGAATGGTAATGTCTCTTCTTCCTAGGTGATCTAATATAATCTGTGACCCTTAGTTTTATTTTCTCGCACTTAACTGTTTGACCTTAAAACACATACTGATTGCTTGCATAAGTACTTCATTTGCAAATTTTGATATTTTTTGAGATAGTTACCACCTCATTTACCAAAGGGGAGAATGTTAAACTTAAAGGGGATGTGGTCCCAATAACTGCAAAATGTACCAGAATAAGAAAATTCTTTCTCTTGTCAAGATAAATTTTCCTTGTATCTGGAAGAAGATTCTTCGCAGGATGCAATGAACTAGAAGTGGGAATGGTTGTGACTTCTTTGTCTTGATCAGTTATGTCTTTGCGCCTCTAAATGTCCAGATCGAGCTGCTTTATATTCTTAAGCCCTCTCCACGACGCTTTACAAGCTAACATGGTAGTGTAAGTTGGATGTTGCACTTCTTTTGACATCTTATGTGTAGTGATGCTTCTAGTATTAAGATTTTAACGAGTTACTAAGTTTTAACACAATGGCCAACACCTCAGTGAGGATATTTTTGCTTTCTCTAAGTGTTTCTTCTTTGTTGAGCATTCTCTGTTGGTGTCTAACTCATCATATACTTCCTCCGTCCCATAATAAATGTCGCACTTCCCTTTTTGGTCTGTCCCAAAAAAAATGTTGTGGTTCTAACTAAGGAAATAGTCATAGTGCACTTATACCTGTTTGTGCTTGTAAAATAATGCTTTCATATCTAGTTTCACGACTCTGAAGTCACATAAGTGTTTGATTTATATTTATGTTTTTTTTGTGCTTTCCTCTAATTTATGGACTGACTTTGATGTTTATTGGATTTCCCCCTCTTTACGTGGCAGGTAGAGCAAGATCTGGCATTATCGTTCTACCATGTGGTGCAGGAAAGTCTTTAGTGGGGGTGTCTGCAGCCAGCCGTATAAAGAAGAGCTGCCTTTGTTTAGCAACAAATGCTGTTTCCGTTGATCAATGGGCTTTCCAGTTCAAGTTGTGGTCAACCATTCGGGATGAACATATATGCCGTTTCACCTCTGACAGCAAAGAGAGATTTCGTGGCAATGCTGGGGTAGTTGTTACCACGTATAATATGGTTGCATTCGGTGGTAAACGGTCTGAAGAGTCTGAAAAGATTATTGAAGAAATAAGAAATAGAGAATGGGGTTTGCTACTTATGGACGAGGTAACTCTATGGCAATTGAACTTTTTCCTCAAAACACTATGCAGATCTTTTTCCATTTCATATTTTTGACTTTTCTTATGCAAGTCTTTTTATCCTTTATTACTACTACCATCATGCAGAATGGATTTTCCTAGAAACGTTATTTTTAGATTTCCAGAATTTCCCCACAGATAATCTATAATTGCAAACATTCAAATGACACACAATTCTGAAAATACATACCCAACACCTCCACTGTCTTACAGCTTACCATCTTAAACTAAACCTACTCATTAAAATAATTGACAAAAGAAGAAAATATTTCAACTATGAAATCAATAATGGTGAAGAGAAAATTTCACTTGAATTTTGATAATTCTCCAGGTGCATGTGGTTCCGGCGCACATGTTTCGAAAGGTCATCAGCATCACCAAATCTCACTGCAAACTAGGGCTAACTGGTATGTATGAATTATTTTCTGCTCCATTGAATTCCTCCATTTACCTTTTCTGATTTTCTTAATTTTTGAATGTGTGAATCCCAGCTACACTTGTGAGAGAAGATGAAAGGATTACGGATTTGAATTTCCTTATTGGACCTAAGCTGTACGAGGCAAATTGGTTGGATTTGGTTAAAGGTGGATTCATTGCAAATGTACAATGTGCGGAAGTGTGGTGTCCAATGACAAAGGAGTTCTTTTCTGAGTATCTGAAAAAGAAAATTCCAAGAAAAAGCAGGTCTGTCCATGTCAATTTTCTCCTCTGCCTTGCAATTTGTTTTATAAGAATTTTCCTGGTTCTTAGTAAACATTTACCTTAGCTGTATCAGGTTTATCACTTTTGATTCACTGTGTGTTTTTGTAATGCTTGCAGGCACTCTACGTGATGAACCCTAATAAATTTAGGGCGTGCGAGTTCCTTATCCGCTTCCATGAACAGCAGCGTGGTGACAAGATAATTGTTTTTGCTGACAATCTTTTTGCATTAACAGAATATGCGATGAAGCTCCGGAAACCTATGATCTACGGTGCTACAAGGTTGATGCATGTTTTTTTTCATCCGAATCCTATTAGGTTTTGATCTTCCACGTGTATAATTCAATACTATTTTGTGCCCTGCATAGCCATGTTGAACGAACGAAAATTCTTGAGGCTTTCAAAACTAGTCGAGAAGTGAATACGGTGTTCCTATCAAAGGTGCATTGAATTACTACTTTTTTTTTGAGTATCTCAAAGATTTTCTAATTGAACTGTGTGACATCCCTGGTCATGTTTTTCATAGGTTGGTGATAATTCTATAGACATTCCAGAGGCAAATGTGATCATACAGATTTCCTCACATGCGGGTTCAAGACGTCAAGAAGCCCAGCGACTTGGGCGTATTCTTAGGGCAAAGGTTTGGCAAGAGACACCATTCTCTATTTCTTTTCCACGATATTAGGGTTGTCAGACTAGCCAGCTGGGCTAGTGAATAGTGAGCTTATGTCTGAGCTCAAGCTTGTGAGTTCAAGTTTGAGAAGGTCGAGCTCGAGTCATGAGCTCAAGATCGAGGCTATTTGCTCGTTTAGTTTGAAGCTCAACTCGAGTTTTTCAAGTAAATTTCCATACTACTAAGGAGTTTGCTTTGTCATTTTAGTGAAAACTAGTTTAGTATTTCACTGAAAGGTGAAACTCCCTCTGTCCCATTTTTTTCAATTTCATCACTAATTTAATGAGGTTTTCTTATTACTTCCTTGCTCCCTCTTTTTCGTTGGTTGACTCTCATCCTCTCATCTTTCCCCCTTCTTCCCTGATTGGCAATTTCGGAAGTTCAATAATTTTAAGTTAACAATTATGGAAATGAGACTATCTTTTTGGGACAAACAAAAATGGCAAATTGGAACATCTTATGGGCGGAGGGTGTATGGAATAATTGTATTAGCTCAACTCGAGTTTTTTCAAGTACATTTTCATGCTACTAAGGAGTTTACTTTTTCATTTTAGTGAAAATCAGTATAGAATTTCGCTGAAAGAAGATATGAAATAAATGTATCAAGTGTAATTAGTCAAATTTAGCTTTCTTAAGTTCGTCTGGTTCAAATTTGGGTACATTTCTCATGAAAAATCTCGCAAGGCTATCTTGAACATTAGGAATTCCAAATGAGTGGATTTCTTAAACTCTTGCAAAGCTCATCTCTGAGTTTAAAAAATGATTAATAAGCGGAGCTCAAGCTGGTGGCCATATCAGATCGGCTTGGTTAATGCCCTGGCATTCTTACCATACAACTGTGTTTTTATTTTTTTTACAAATCATGTACCTTGCAAAGCACAATTGGTCATGGGGAAAAGTACTGTCATTCATTATTTGCAGTGACTGCTAGTGAAATTGGTTTATTCGTTATTGAAGGTTATGGACTGAAGAATAGCTGGGGTGAGAGAAAACCTTTCATGTGGGCTATTTGTTTTTTTCCTTTTCTTCTTTTTTTGTTTGGTTATTACTACGGAGTATTATTTTTTTGGTTTTGGTTCTGGTCAGAGATTGCAATTTTACTTTGGTTTCCCCATCCTCCTGAGATAATAATTGTTTTTGTCAATGTTGTCGTACGGTACAGGGCAAACTTCAGGACCGGATGGCAGGAGGTAAAGAGGAGTACAATGCGTTCTTCTATTCCCTAGTATCCACAGATACACAGGTACTTAATTATATGGTCCTTTTGAGCTCTTTTACTCTTACGACGTTAGTAGCTATTGCAATCCTAAAATTTAGTGCTTGTGATATGAATATGATGCATCAAAGATCAAAAAGGCGTATACTAAGTTGACAATCATTTTCATCCAGGAAATGTATTACTCAACAAAGAGGCAGCAATTTTTGATTGATCAAGGTTATAGCTTTAAGGTACAACGTTTATTAAAAATTTCAAGTCTTTGTACGAGTCTTTTATGTTTTGAATGGTGGGGAGAGCCGGTTTGGTCCGTACTTTGAAGCTATTTCATTGGCGTCTGCTACTGTTGCATGAGTGGCTAAGAAAATTTAGTTACTCCCTCCGTCCCAGTCGATAGTTCAAAGTCAAGGAAAATTCGTCAACTTTCTTGCCCTTTGTCTAAGAACTTACAGAAGATTTGATTATCCAAAGAAAAACTTAAAATTATTTTTGAGAGTATTCTTAATGGTGAATCCATAACATTTTTTAGATTTTCATTCGGATAATCAAATTTTCTACAAGTTTTTGGTCAAAGTGCAAGAAAGTTGACAAATGTTCCTTTGACTTTGAACTATCGGCTGTGACAGAGGGAGTATGTCATTTTGACCCTGTGTACTTTAAGTATCCTGAGATTATGTTTAAGGCAGAAAAGTACCTTAAGATGTCGAGTATTTTAAGGACATTTGAGTATTTCTTAATCAACCTAATACTCCCTCAGTCTTAAATGAATGTCCAATTTGAACTTTGAGGGACATTTGAAAAGAGTTGAAATTTAAGCATGTTTAGTAGTATATGTAGATAAAAATCCTTAATGATCTCACTATATTACATCACGAGTGTATGTGTGAATTAGAACTTGTTGTTTCATGAGGGAGGGTTTTAGTAACTTCCCCATAATTTGGACATTCATTTTGGGACATTTTTTTTTTTTTTTGTTGGAAAAATGGAAATTCATTTAGAGACGGAGGGAGTAATTTTATAATGCTGGCTCAAGTGCCAGTTGGTTCATTATTTTGCATCACTCATCATGGACCGTTGAACCTATTGGCACAGGTTATAACAGGCTTGCCTCCACCTGATTCGGGAGCTGAGTTGAGCTATCACCGCCTCGAGGATCAAGTTGCTCTTCTTGGGAAGGTTTTTTTCTTTCTACTTACTCCAGGCCCATCCATTTTGTCCTTTTCTTTAGACTTGATGCTTGATCGTCTTCCTGATCACTCGATTTCTTTGTTGGCATAGGTTCTAAGTGCTGGTGATGATTTAGTTGGTTTAGAACAGTTGGAAGATGATACAGATGACATAGCACTTCAAAAAGCACGTGCCCGCCGTTTTATGGGGTCCATGAGTGCCATGTCAGGGGCTAAAGGAATGATCTACCATGAATTCAGGTATATACTAAGGCTCCGTTTGTTTCGCGTAAAACAGCTTGCACAAAATGATTTCTCATAAAATGTTTTCTAGAAAATGAAAATGTTTCTAGAAAACGATCTGAATTTGTTTTCAGTTGTCCAGTAAATCTTTAGAAAAATGCTTCGGAAAACATATTTCCGTGTTTGGTAATTTTCATAAAATTTCCATCATTTCCGATGGACCAAAGACTCACCATTTTTTTGGGAATATGATGGAATAAAGCAAAATGACTCGCTAAACTGTCTGCGTTTTTTTGTTATGAAGCAACAGTTGCTCCATGCAACAACGCAATTTTTATCTTGGGTCATGCGGAAACAACTTTTCTGTACTTTGATGCAGGGGCAAGGCTGCGTACATCCGAACAACCCCCCTTACCCCCACCGTAGGTGGGAGCCTTTGCGACACTGGGGTAATGTTGTTGGTAATTTTCATAAAAATTATTTTCAAAAGGTAAAATCAATACAATTGTTTGAATCAATAATAACACAATGATGAACAGATGAAATTCTATTAAAAAAATCAAAAAATACAAATCAAAAAAATATTTTAATAGAATATCCGATTCATAAGGGCAAACCCCGGTGCACCAAGCGCTCCCCGCCAAGCGGGGATTGGGAGAGGGAACCATTCGCTAGAGCCTTCCCCTGACAATTGCCAGGAGGCTGTTCGCCAAGGTCCGATTCATAGTCCACTAAAAAAAAGTTACATGGACCTCATAGATACAAATTGCCCGCACTAAAAATAAAGAAATTACATTTAAATCTTTAGATTGAAAAAAATAGATACTTTTTTGGTTCCTACCCTTTGCCTATTAGTTCGCCTAAAATTCAATCTACAAAAGCCACAAAATCACAAGAAAACCCCTAAATAGGATGAAATTTCGTAACCTATATAAGGCCTAACCGAATGATAATAGTGTCGATCTTCTAGAATATCTTCTCAAACCCTAAGTGATTGAAAACAAATCTGAAGAAAATCAATAAAAAAGAGAGGAATAGAATTGAGAAATCAAGGAGAAAAATAGGAAATCAAAGACAAATCAAAGTGAAGGAAATCTATGAGAAATCAAGGATAAATCAAACAGGAGGAGATTAGTTAGCTGGAGTTGATGAGAAACGAGACACATCGCAACGGGATTGTAAAATTAAATACGGAGGCCTGACTCGTGAGTCATACTACAGCGAAAAAGCAAGTTTTTCGGAAAATGGGATAACAAATTACATTTTATGAAAAAAAAAATCTCTGAATTTTTTTCATTGTTACCAAACACAGAAAAATGGATAAAACATTTTTTGTAAGTTGTTTTCCCCCAAACAAACGCAACCTAAATTTTATTTTTATTTTTAACGAACTAGTACTTCAAAAAAGAAACTCTTTTTAGTTTTTTAAATTGTGGCTTCCAACCATAGTAAATCTTACTCCCTCTGTCCCACCTCAAACCTTACTTATTTCCCTTTTGGTCTGTCCCACCTCAAACCCGACTACACAAAATGGCAAAGAACTTTCAGTATTTCTCCCACTAATTCTCTCTCCTAATTTACTTTTATACTCACAATACTAATCAACTTACTATTGCTCCCACTCATTCTCTCTCCTACATAAGCTAGTCCGATTTGAGGTGGGATGGAGGGAGTATATTGTTTCCACTTTGCACCCCGTTTTGTAAAGTGGGTCTGTTAGGTACTTGCATTTAGAAATCATCCCACTTTGCCCCCTGACATGACTTGACCAGGGGTAAATTTGGGACGATTATCGGGGGTAAAGTGGGACGATTTGAAAATTAAAGCACCAAACAGACCCACTTTTCAAACTGGGGTGCAAAGTAGGATTTGGCATATACTTTGAGGAATAAATGTATAGCCAAAATACGTTTAACCCCCCCCCCCCCCTCCCAAAGTATTCACTGATTCCCACATTGCATCCCCATTTGAAAAGCCGGTTTATTTGGTACCTAAGTTCCACTTTGCACCCTGACCCTAACGAGCGTTAGAAAATTAACGTTAAATTGCACGTGTCATGTAATGTGATGGGCATTTCAGTCTTTTCAATGTAAATTAATTCAAAACGAACTCGTTTTGAGAAAATAACATTTAAAAAAAAAAGAAAAAAACAAAAGAAAAAATAATATCCATATCTAGGTTTAAAGCCATCAGCCTACCGCCACAACCACCACCAGCAACCCAAGAACAACCACCACAAACAAAAAACGAAAACTAAAATCAAGATTGGACGAATCTGGGCTTCGAAAGTTGAAATTCAATTCGATATATGGGTTTCAATAGCCACAACGAACCTTAAATCTAGGTTTCAAAATCAAAACCCATATATTGGCTGAAAAAATAAAATCAAATTCAAAAGTATGAAAATCAAACCCATATATGGTTTCAATAGCCACAACGAACCTTAAATCTAGGTCATGTGCTCTATACATGGCTAATTTCCGTTAACATCCGTTAGGGATAGGGTGCAAAGTGGGAAAGTTTGAAAACTTAGGTACCAAATAGACCGACTTTTCGAACGGGGATGCAAAGTGGGAATCAATGGATACTTTGAGGGGGTAAATGTATTTTGGCCTAAATGTAATTTGGCCTAAATTGGGGTTCAAAATGATATCATGGCACAAATTTTACAAAGCATAAAGGGGATCTAAATAGACAAAAGCAATATTTTTGGTGCATTTTTCCAAAGGTAAAATGAAAAATGTGTGTCTGATATCCATCATTATTTGCAGGACTGGATCTGGCAAGGGGTTTGGAAAGGGGAAGCCAAAAGATCCAAACAAAAGACATACGCTATTCAAGAAACGCTTTGTCTAATCACATGTGGAATGTTTTTCAGCTAGAGTGATGTTGTAAGAAGCGAATACTTGTACCTTTCTTAAATTTTGAGCTAAATAGACTTGTACACAAAGGAGATAACAATATCTGTTTGATGCAAAATGGTCGTCCCGTAGAAGCTAGAGTTACAATTGGCTCTCTACCTTCAATTCTCAAGTCGAATGCGGGTCTCACTGTTTTGAATATGATGACAAATTTGTTATTTAAGAAATCTATGTTTGCTTGAAAATATATGGAGCGGAGCGGAAGTATTTGTTTTTCGATTCTGGAGGCTCGAGTGATGCTGTACATATAAAATACAAGTTGCAGTAAAGTGGATATTCAACTTAAGCTTATTGCTTTCATGACATTCCTTCCTTCCATTCCATATTCTCTTTTCACTTAAGCTTATTGCTTTTGAATGTTCATGCTACACGGAAAAATGTGTTGCACAGGCGCTGAACCCACAGCTGCAATGGAGGATACTCCGGCTGGTTTCCTTGGGATGGTCAGCTTTAATTCCTACACACAAGTAAACAAAGTGAACTAAATCGGGGATGGCTCCGGTAAAATCCCTCCGGCGTGAGAATCAGTGGCTGTTTTGAGAGAGAAATGGATATTAATGTAACTTTAGAGAGAGAGAGAGAGAGAGAGAGAGAGAGAGAGAGAGAGAGAGCTTAAAGAGAGATGGTAAAACTTGCAAAATAATGCTTCTTTCTCATATTTATATACTACCATGCAACATGGGCCATACTCTTGTAGGACACGTGTCAATCATCCCTTACTATGGGTCAACCACCTCAGAGTTGGTAGGAAATTACTGTTTGCCTTGTCACATCACACTGTTGACCGTTATGGGGGAATCCACGTGGCAACGTCACAATCACTTATCAATTGTCAGTCATGGTTGACGACAATCCTACTAAAGGAATAATGCTAATATAGCCTCCTGGCCTAACCCCTGCACTTGTCGCCCAATGATTATATTCGTCAGGTCACTTCCCGCTATGGGTACTTCCCGCCTACTGCCTACTCTCACGCTCAGGCATATCCTTGTCGCTGACTATAATTCTCGCCAATTAAAGGAATGTACCATTTATCATTCATTTTATTATCCTTTACCACCCTTAGCACGTGCGGCCCATCCTAGACCACTTGGCCCACCAAACCCACTAGGCCCACTATACTGTTCAAGCCCAAATCTATATTTCACAATCACTTCAGTAGCCCCCAATTTCGAAACCTGGATCATTTATGTTCCAGGCGAGAAATTTAAACTGCTCCTCACTTCCCGCCTATTTACAACCATTTCGCGAGATGTCATGTAATGCTGACACCTGTAAGCCACGTGTCACGCCCCTGGACCCTTCGACTGACTGACGGTTGTGATGGGACATATGAAAAGACATTTTAAAATTTGAAATCATTAATTGGGGGGGGGGAAATTAAAATTTTGGGAGCCAATTAATTTTAACCGTTCCCAAGAAAACCCTTTAATATTCCCCTAATATAAATACCTCCCCCCTCCTACCTTTACACTTTTTCGTTTTCCTTAATCTGAAAACCCTTTGCGATTTTCGGCCACCGTCAAACTTTCTCCGGCGACCTCGTTTCTAGCTGTTCCAGTTACCCTTCAATTAAATCTCTCCTAAATCTTGATTCTCCCTTGAATTTCGATCCTAAATACCCACTTACATGCCTGATTTCCCATCAAATCAATCTGGAAAACAAACCCTTCGGCCGTTCGTTGAATATTTCGGCAAGCCTTCAATCAATCTTTGATTTTCTCAACGACCCTTCGTATTTTCCAGGTAATCACTTTGGTCTTCAATTTTCCCTGTTTTCTTTACATTTCTGTTTGTCGCCATGGCTAGATTTAAGAACTGTGTTAGGCAAATCAGATATGGTCTGTGTCAGAAGTCTTGGGGGTATATATTATTTAACTAGGGGTATTTGGGCGAGAATCTCGCGAGATGACTTAGTCAATTGTTTGAGTGTTCATAGGGTGGATCCCGCCATTATTGCCGCCATTGAAATTAGGGGTAGATGCTTTCTTCATTCCTCAGCCCCCATGTCTAAAATATTTTTCACTCCTCGCGAACTCTGCGATCACCTTTGTCGCTTCTACGGTTCCCCCATAGACTCTGACAATTCTGACACTGACTTTCTCGCTGCTAGATATTTAGTTAGTAGGAATCGATATAAACAAGTTCTTTCTTCTTCTGATTCAGGCGAGATGTCCAACTTTGGAGCCCCCGGTGCTTCAACCTCAACAGGCGGGAATTCCAACTTAGCAAATAACCCCTCTACTTCTGCTGCAGCGGGAACTGGCTCTTCCCCGAATCTTCTTATAACTCCCTACCACACCCAGTATAACATTGACCACCTCAACTACCAAATTGCCAACTATGATGGCGGGATGTCCCTTTCGGTTATTAGACATAGGCAGGACGACATCGTCGTTTTCCCATCCCAGCTTGAGGCGGGACTTAAAATTCCTGTTGACCCTTTCATTTCGCTTGTACTCTACAAAGATCAAGCAGCAATAGCTGAGCTTCATCCAAATGCCATCAGAGTCTTAACTTTTTTCATCACTGTTTGCCGCGCCCTCAGGCGGAAACCCACCCTTCATCTCCTTATGGACACGTTCACTGGATATCCACAAAAGGATAAACAGACCAATGAACTACGCATGTCGCTTAAGTACAAAAGACCAAAAATTCTAACTCCTCTTCCTTCCAAAGTCCATAATTGGCAAAATAACCCTCTATTCATTATTTCCCGCGTTGGCTGGACTCTTCCTACGGACTTGCAAGGAATTCATCCCAAGGTTGATAGGAAATAGGCCTTGGATGAGGATGAGAAGCGTCTAAAAAGAAAGATGCTTCAACTTCTCGCCGACGCCAGCACCGCTAATCCCTCACCTGCCTTGTTTTCATGCCAAAAAATACTTGCCAACCATTCCTTTCTGAGCCAAGTAGGGCTTTCCTATGACTTCCCGCCCTTGCCTCCGCGCGTAGCGGTAGATCACACTGAATGTTGGCCTGGATGGGAACTTCACACAGGCGCCAAATTTGGCTCTGAATGCACGATCTGCGGGAATGGCCAGAATATGTGCCCTGCGATGCGGACAGTACAACATATGGTTTCCTCCATTTCTTGCTTTCTTTTATTTATAACTCTTTATTGTCGCTGTTTTGGTCAAATTTTGACAAGTGATTGTAAATAACCAAATATTTCAAGGAAAGAATTGGGTGCAATGGAATATAGATTTGTGTGTGTAATCAAAATGAAAATGACAAAGGATTTTGACGAGGAAAGCCCTTGAACAAATTGTTCGCCGGCATAAAACCTCGGGAGGTTTTGGAAGACCTACCTTGACCAAAAAGTTTACTAAGATTCGTAGGTAGCTTACAAAAATAATGAGCATATGCGAGGGAGAGTGAGACTCGTGAAGACCGTGTGTCAATTACATGTGCTGATCTCCCTTTTATACCTCTACAAAGGCTAAATACAAGATAAGATCAATCCCTAAGATTTCGGTAAGGTTGTTGTTTGTTGAGAGAAACTCGGCAGTTGGTGGAGAGTCGTGGTTGAACTGGTATGCGCATATGGCTCCTAAAAAATAGCAACCGCAAAACTGCTCCCAAGTTGGTCCGGCTTCAAGATGTTGATGAAGACGTCGAGCCAAGATGTCGGTCCAAGATGTGAACTCAACATGTAAAGTCAACATGTAAAAAGTCAACTTGTGGACCAAGTTGTAGACCAAGTTGTGGAGGTCAAGTTGTAGAGGTCAAGTTGTAGAGATCAGGATACTGAGGCGTCTTGACATGTTGACCTGCTTAAGATGCCATCCATATACATATAGTGAAAAATCCGTCCCCAACAATTGCCCCCAAAATTTCTTGAATCGGAGAAAACTTGGAGATTCAAGGAATTTTAAAACTGCTACTCTCCCCATCGACATTAAGGAAGCGGTTGATTACGCCAAAGAGTTGTCGAACGCCTTGAATGATGCTTCTAAGTCCTTGATAGAAACCAAGATAAAGCTTTAAGAAACATTAGTTTAAGGTGTTTGAAATTTGGAATGTTAGATGAGGGTTGGTCCTCAAAAATTTTTAAATTTGATTTGGCATGTCTTTGAGAGACACTTTGTTTGTTCTTTAGATAACATGTAAATGTTATAAACCGTAGGTAACATGAAAATGTTACAACCAATAGTTCACAACTTGAATAAGTGTGAAAACGTGCGCCCAGGCGAAGGTGTCGGAACCTTAATTCGTTTGGTAACATGTTAATGTTACAACCAATAGTTCACAACTTGAATAAGTGTGAAAACGTGCGCCCAGGCGAAGGTGTCGGAACCTTAATTCGTTTGGTAACATGTTAATGTTACAACCAATAGTTCACAACTTGAATAAGTGTGAAAACGTGCGCCCAGGCGAAGGTGTCGAAACCTTAATTCGTTTGAAGAAATAGAACAAGTATCAGCCGTCTGGCGTGTCAACATGTTCTATCCCTCTCAGCTAAAGTTTCAACATGTATCGGCTTGCGGCGTGTCAACATGTTGAAATTCTTCTTCGAGTCCAAACATGTATCGGCCGATCTGGCGTGTCAACATGTTTGACTGCTCGGCTTAGAGTCTCAACATGTATCGGCCGTGCGGCGTGTCAACATGTTGAGCCTTTCTTCCCAGGTTCAAACATGTATCGCCCGCACTTGGCGTGTCAACATGTTTGACCTGCTCCAGCCTTAGGTCTCAACATGTATCGGCCGTGCTTGGCGTGTCAACATGTTGAGCCTCGCTCCACTTAGGTCTCAACATGTATCGGCCGTGCTTGGCGTGTCAACATGTTGAGCCTTTCTTCCCAGAGTTCAAACATGTATCGGCCCGTGCTTGGCGTGTCAACATGTTTGACTGCTCCAGCTTAGGTCTCAACATGTATCGGCCCGTCTTGGCGTGTCAACATGTTGAGCCTTTCTTCCCAGGTTCAAACATGTATCGAGTAAATGCGGCGTGTCAACATGTTTGACTCCGCTCCAGCCTTAGGTCTCAACATGTATCGCCCTGCACGTGCTTGGCGTGTCAACATGTTGAGCCTGCTCAGTTTAGGTCTCAACATGTATCGGCCCGTGCGGCGTGTCAACATGTTGAGCCTTTCTTCCCAGGTTCAAACATGTATCGGCCGTATCGGCGTGTCAACATGTTTGACTGCTCCAGCCTTAGGTCTCGACATGTATCGGCCCGTACCGGCGTGTCAACATGTTGAGCTGCTCCGGCTTAGGTCTCAACATGCATCAGCCGTACTGGCGTGTCAGCATGTTGAGCCTAAGCTGTTTGTTCAAGTTGTACACCTTGCGAAACAAATTCATGTTAGGATTGGGTGTTAGCTTTACCTCTCCGATGCTTAAGTCAGTAAGTATTTTTAGCATAACATAAGAATTGACAAACATAAATAAATGACTTGGCAAAATTTAAAACATACCTGTTTTTGGAGTTTGCTTTTATGAAAAAATGACAACTTACATGGAATACAACTTGAGGTACTGTTTTGCTAACATTTTGACATGTTGAAGATAGGTGGTCATCTTTTCTCATTTTTTTTTTTTTTTTGTCAGCCTCATTGTGGTCATTTTAGGACTATGAGCTTATCTTCTTCCAGTCTGATGAATTTAACAGCTCTCGTCCTGACATCTTCAAGTCTCTTGCATGGAGTCATAACCAATTCGTCATAATAAGGTGATCCCTTCTTCAAGCCCAATCTGAATGCCTCGGTGGCTGTGGACATATTCAAGTTGGGGATAGTCACTGCCTCTTTGTTGAACCTGTTCAAATAGTCCTTCAAGCTTTCGTCAGGTTGTTGCACCACCCTGTAGAGGTCACTAGTTAGTTTCTCTAAAGCTCTATTACATGAAAATTGATTCACAAACATATTGACTAATTGAGAATAAGCTGATATAGAGTTTAGGGATAGGCCGGTTAGCCATTTCAAAGCTGGTCCCAGACAAGGTGGAACCAAAGCCCCTACAAAGACAAAGGCTTCTTTGAAGATTGAAGGAATCTTGATAATGTCCATTAATTCTTGGTATAGCAACACATGCTCAGCTGGATCTCGTGCTCCGTCGTACTTCTTCATGCGGGGCACTTTGCAAATCTCTTCGGGATCTCCATGTTGGCTATCGCTGGAACAAAGCGAGACTCATTATAACAAGTTGGAGAAGCTTGATGATAAGGCAAGGTAACTCCAGGCACATTCCTAATCATCTCTTTGATCTGCTGCAACTCTCTAGCAACTTGACTTTCTGCAAAAGTGTTAGCATAAAATTGAGAAGCAGAATGATCAAATGCATTAAAAAAACTCCCTGTTTGTCCTGAAGACGGAGTGGCATAAGTATAGCAAGATGTTGGCACGAGGTTCAGCCGAATGCGAAGGTGTGACCATGTTGGGCAACATGACTAGTTGTCACGGTTGTACTATCGATGCATCTTGCACTCGCCATAGGGATGTCTCCAAGATTGCCCCGGTACTGCACCAAAAAGAGTTCTAGGAAATAAAGGTGATAATGGAGTTACAACTTGAGGCTCAACTTGATTCCACTTTTCCATGAGACTCTCGGTGCATTGAAAATCATAGTATTGGTATCTGTGAGCATCCATTCGCTTATTCAGTTCATTCAACATTGTTGCCATATTAGTCACGAAACCAAAATTGATTTCGGACGCGGTCGTCTCTCGAGGTGCATCTTGCTTTGCCCCCGGTCGCCTTGCCCCTGCCGCGGAGGATTCTTGAGGTTACTGACCGGAAGTTGGATTGACCATTTTGATGTTCTAAACAAATCTAAAAAACCAGAAGTTCCCACGACGGCGCCAAATTGTTTTGGTCAAATTTCGACAAGTGATTGTAAATAACCAAATATTTCAAGGAAAGAATTGGGTGCAATGGAATATAGATTTGTGTGTGTAATCAAAATGAAAATGACAAAGGATTTTGACGAGGAAAGCCCTTGAACAAATTGTTCGCCGGCATAAAACCTCGGGAGGTTTTGGAAGACCTACCTTGACCAAAAAGTTTACTAAGATTCGTAGGTAGCTTACAAAAATAATGAGCATATGCGAGGGAGAGTGAGACTCGTGAAGACCGTGTGTCAATTACATGTGCTGATCTCCCTTTTATACCTCTACAAAGGCTAAATACAAGATAAGATCAATCCCTAAGATTTCGGTAAGGTTGTTGTTTGTTGAGAGAAACTCGGCAGTTGGTGGAGAGTCGTGGTTGAACTGGTATGCGCATATGGCTCCTAAAAAATAGCAACCGCAAAACTGCTCCCAAGTTGGTCAGGCTTCAAGATGTTGATGAAGACGTCGAGCCAAGATGTCGGTCCAAGATGTGAACTCAACATGTAAAGTCAACATGTAAAAAGTCAACTTGTGGACCAAGTTGTAGACCAAGTTGTGAAGGTCAAGTTGTAGAGGTCAAGTTGTAGAGATCAGGATACTGAGGCGTCTTGACATGTTGACCTGCTTAAGATGCCATCCATATACATATAGTGAAAAATCCGTCCCCAACAGTCGCTAATCATTCTTCCCTTTTTTCCTCGGAGTGCATAGGACCATGAACATGAATCTGAAAAGATTGGCCCAAGGACAATCGGAACAGCAGGCCAAGCGTCTGGCCTTGCCAGGAATGCCAGTCTCATGGCCCAACCTACTGATCTCGCCATTCCCATCGCACCAACTGGTGTGAATGAAAGGGTTGTAACTGAAAATCCTCGCAGGAGGGCTCCTTCAACCACTCCTCGACAACCCAAGCGACAACGCACTTCCGCCCCTGCTCAAGCCCAAGGGAACCCAGCAGAGATTTTGCATTTGGAAGATGAGGAGCCTCAAAACGAAGCTGGGGCTGATGCTCCCCTTGAGGATCAGGAAGTTGGAACTGATAGGGTTCAAGCAGAAAATCCTGCGGGAACCAACATCCCACCTCCATCTCCTCCTGCCAATGAACCTGGCCCTACTGCTGGCCAAACTGTTTCTCCAACCCTCCCTTCATCTTCTTGCCAACCTCCTCATTGCCGCGCCAGCTGGCTGGAGGAAGGCTTCCGAATTCCCGCAGATGAGGCGGGTATGAAGGTTCTTTGCCAGGAAGCCAATGACATCCCGATCTCGAAAGGGCTAATGGCGAACAACTGGAACCAGTTTCTTGTTTGCTGGGCTCTACTACCTTGAAGCGATGCAGCGATGCTGATCAAGTTGCTTATGTTGAAGGGGAGGATCCCGCCCATTCAGCATATCATGCGGGAATCCAACTTTCCCTGGTAAGACACCTTTACTTTCTTTTCTCTTCATTCTAACTTTTCGTTTATAAGTTTTTTCTTAACACTTTATTGTCGCTTCACCTTTCGTAGGCTAGCAGCACCATCTTGGGTTTGAGCAACAAGTGCATCAAATTGGAGGTAGAGCTTACCGAAGCTGAACGTGAGCGGAATGTCTACAAGAGGAAGGTATCAAGGCGAGATGCCTCAATTAAAGAGCTCAAGGACCTCCAGGCCAAAGCTGATGCAGATCTCGCTGTCGGGAAAACCCGTTTGGATGAGTTGGAGAAGAAAAACAAAGATACGGAAGACAAGCTGGCTCTTCTTGCCGTTAAAAATGAAAAAAATAAGGAGGCTGCCGCCAAACTTGCCGAACTTGATGCCGAGAATAAACGGCTTAGAGATGAAGCTTTTGTTAAGGCCAAGCAAGTGACCAAACTCAGAAAAGATCTCGAAGCGGCTAAGACCAAGGCGGAAACTGACGAGATGGATGCATTCAACAATGCAATCCTACATACCCTCAGGACCATTGCCGCCGACGATGATCCCACCATCACTCCCGCCAAGCTGGCCCAATGGGGTTTCGAAACTATTTTTAGCGACCACACCCGCAAGGGGCATCCCCTTGTGCCTTACAGCGAGGAAGAACTAACCCAGTTGGCGGCGGAGGATGCAGTTCTCGGCAAGGCTGCATGGCCCGTTCCTGCCGTCCGTGCCGATAATATGGTTCCTGCTTGGTATGAGCTGTCCCAGAAGAAGAAGGATGCTCTCAACGCCGCCTACAACGGCCAGTAATCTTATGCTTCCTAATTTGTGATTGCTATGAACACTTTTTTAATTTGACTTGGCTCTGTAACAAACAATATTTGCTTTCTGTCCTTTAATCTTGCTTTTCGTATTTCGCAATTACAATTTATCGCAAACAATTGTTACTTTTAATCTTCATGGTGGGCCTTCGTGCCCTATCAATCTGTAATCATCTTATTGTCGCCTTATTGCGACCTTTTGTATTATGCTTTGCTTTATCATTTGATTCTCGCCATCATGAGTATTTCTCTCCTTGCTTTGATTTCTATGACTTGTTTTAAATCCCAATTGCTTTACATTCAAAATTTTTCATGTCGCTTGTCTTTTCTTTTGATAACTCTGATTTTGCTTCGATAGTTCATCGAATATTGAACCTTACCATCTTATCTCTATATACTTACTACTCCCTTCAAAAAAGTGAGGCTTGTCTTTAGGCAGCCTCACTCCCAAGTTAAAATTCTCGCCAATTGGCTTATTTAAGTTTGTATGCGACGAACTTAGACGCATCCCGTACTAACATACATTACAAGCTTGGCGACACATCGCGCTTGACAAATCGTCTGCAACAACTATACTGGTACTTGGTATTGATCGCCTATGCGACAATCATCATAACATACACTTGTCGCTTCTGCGACAATCATTATCTTAACCACTGTCTTTGTTCCCAGTTTAGCGCCTGGGCCCCTCCCCAGGTTGCCGCGCCTGGGTCCCTCCCCAGGTCGCAAGGTTTGGTGCCTGGATCCCTCCCTAGGTCACCGCTCCATCTTGGCGCCTGGGCCCCTCCCCAGGTCGCAAGGTTTGGTTCCTGGGTCCTTCCCCAGGTCACCGCCCCAACTTGGCGCCTGGGTCCCTCCCCAGGTCGCAAGGTTTGGTGCCTGAGTCCTTCCCCAGGTCACCGCCCCAAATTTGGCGCCTGGGTCCCTCCCCAGGTCGCAAGGTTTTTGGTGCCTGAGTCCCTCCCCAGGTCACCGCCCCAACTTGGCGCCTGGGTCCCTCCCCAGGTCGCAAGGTTTGGTGCCTGGGTCCCTCCCCAGGTCACCGCCCCAACTTGGCGCCTGGGTCCCTCCCCAGGTCACAAGGTTTGGTGCCTGGGTCCCTCCCCAGGTCGCCGCCCCTGGGTCCCTCCCCAGGTCGCAAGGTTTGGTGTATGAGTCCCTCCCCAGGTCACCGCCCCAAATTTGGCGCCTGGGTCCCTCCCCAGGTCGCAAGGTTTGGTGCCTGAGTCCCTCTCCAGGTCACCGCCCCAACTTGGCACCTGGGTCCCTCCACAGGTCGCAAGGTTTGGTGCCTAGGTCCCTCCCCAGGTCGTCGCGCCTGGGTCCCTCCCCAGGTCGCAAGGTTTGGTGCCTGAGTCCCTCCCCAGGTCACCGCCCCAAATTTGGCACCTGGGTCCCTCCCCAGGTCGCAAGGTTTGGTGCATGAGTCCCTCCCCAGGTCACCGCCCCAAAATTTTCAAGCTTTAGCGGCAATTCATCTTGCCTCCATCATCAAGCTTTAGCGGCAACTCTTCTTACCTCCATCATCAAGCTTTATCAACTTTGGCGGCAACTTTAGCTTACAACTTTTCACCAATCCATACTTGATCCTCGCACCTCATCCATTCGTCCGTTGATTCATGAAACACAAAATTAAACTTGTCAGTTTTTTCCAAGAAATGATAATTACGACAAGATATGTCACTGAATAATTCCCGTCATCTTTTTTCCATCATATTTACAAGTTACTTCATTTTAGAATGACAAATTCTACATAACTTTTCCCGCTATGTGCGATAAACAAAACACATAACTTATAGGAAAAGTTACATAACTTTTGTTATCTAGAGCAATAACCAAAAGATTTAACAACAAACACTCGCGACAATTTCACTGATAGAAACACTTCAAATGATCAACACTCCAGGCATTTTTCAACTCTTCCCCATCCTGCTTCCTTAGCAGGTAAGTCCCTTCCCGAATAACTTTGGACACCTGAAATGGCCCCTCCCACTTTTCATTTAACTTGGTAAAACCTGGCTTGGGGCCTGTAGCTTCCGCACTTCTCAATACCCAATCTCCTACATTGAAGGACCTCTTATTTACTCACTTATCATGTTGGGCTTTCATCCTTTGTTTATAATTCACCATCCTCATTCTCGCTTGAAGTCTTCTTTCATCAATCAAATCAAGATCGTTACATCGTCGTTGGCCATTTCTTGCCTCATCATAGTACGTCACTCGGTATGTCGGCATCGCCATCTCGGCCGGTGCCATGGCCTCAGATCCATAAGTCAAAGCAAACGCCGTTTCACCAGTTGAGCCCTTTATAGCGGTTCTGACATACCACAATGCCGTCGGCAATTCTTCCAACCATGCACCGCCTCTTCCCTCCAAATTCTTGCGAAGGGCACCAATAATTTGCTTGTTTGCCGCCTCAGCCTGCCCATTGCACTGCGACCTATATACCGCCGACATCCAATGCTTCACATTCATCCTTTTACATTCCGCGGCAAATTTCTTCCCAAAATGCGTTCCATGATCAGAGATAATAGCCCTGGGCAACCCATATCTGCACCAAATGTTCTCTTGAACAAACTTGATCACATTATCTTCACTTATTATCGCCAAGGCCTTCGCTTCAGTCCACTTTGTAAAATAATCAACCGCGACAACCACATGCTGGCATCCTCCCTTGGCCTTTGGGAACGGCCCGATCAAATCTATGCCCCACATATCAAAGGGCCAAGTCGCGACAATAGGGGTCTGTTCAGTTGCTGGTTGCCGCGGAATATTGCCAAACCTTTGGCACTTCTCACATTTTCGCACACTCTTCTGCATCCTTCCTCAAACTAGGCCAATAATAGCCATGGAACAAAACTTTCTCCGCCAAAGATCTCGCCCCCAGATGTCCACCACACACCCCTTCATGAATTTCAAATAAAACTTTCGCCACCATTCCTGGCTCTACACATCTCATCAACGGCTTTGAAAATGACTTTCTATACAAAATCCCATATTGCACCGTAAACGGTGGTGAGGTCGCCTTTATCAACTTAGCCCTTTCCTCCTCAGGCGACAACTCTTCCTTGTCCAAAAAATCCTTCATCTCTGTAACCCAATTTTTCTCTATTTCCTTTATCTCCATAATCACGGGCCTGTCAATTGCCGGCATATAAACATACTCCACCATTGGCTCAGCAGCCGCTTCATTTGTATCGCTTCCCGCCGTCCTGCTCAATGCATTAGCCTTTGATTTCTCTGCTTTATCAATTTGTGCAAGCTCCCAAAAATCAAAACTGCTCAAAATGCTTCTCGCCAGATTACAGTATTTTATCAAATATGAATTCACCACCCCATACTCGCCTCGCATTTGAATCACAATAAGCTGAGAGTCAGAATGGATCACAATCTTCTTCACCCCAACATCCCGAGCAAATTCAATTCCCGCCACCAAAGCCTCATATTCTGCCTGATTGTTGGACACTGGGAACTTGAATCTAAAAGCCTTCTTATACTCGCACTCCGCGTTTGGCGACACCAAAATCATTCCCGCACCGCCCCTATCCTTGGCCGACGAACCATCCACATGTAAAACCCAACAATCTGCTGGCCTCTCCTTCTCTTCAACCAGACTTGGCACCGCTCGCTTCACCACCTTTTTCTTTCCGCTCCTCTCAACCACCTCTGCCTGAGACTTAGTAAATGAAGTCTCAATAATGAAGTCCACCAAAGCCTAGCGCCTTAATAGCTCGGCGGGATTCATATCTAATGTCAAACTCTGTCAACTCAATTGACCACTTCAACAACCTTCCCGCGGAATCTGGCTGCTGCAAAATCTTTCTTAAAGGAGCATCAGACAAAACAACAATCGTATGAGCGACAAAATAAGCCCTCAACTTTCTTGCCGCCACCACCAACGCATAAGCCAATTTCTCGGCATTAAAATATCTCGACTCAATCTCGCTCAATGCCTTAGAAACGTAATAAATAGGCTTTTGAATACCCCCGTCTTCCCTTACCAAAACAGCAGCAACTGCATAGTCAGAAGCCGCCAAATAAACAAGTAACTCCTCCCCATCCATTGGACTGCACAATAATGGTGGTTTCCCCAAATAGGCCTTCATCTCTTCAAAAGCAACTCTACATTCCTCATTCCATTCAAACTTCTTCCCGCCTTTCAACACCTTGAAAAAGGGCAAACATCTCTCCGCCGACCTAGAGATGAACCTCCCCAAAGTGATTATTCTACCATTCAGCCGTTGGATCTCGCGAGTAGACTTTGGAGGTGACATGTCCAACAAAGCTTGAATCTTCTCCGGGTTGGCCTCAATCCCGCGCCTGTTTACCAAAAATCCCAAAAAAATTTCCGCCGTCACGCCAAACGTACACTTACTAGGATTCAGCTTCATGGAGTTTCTTCTCAAATTCTCGAAAGTTTCCGCGAGATCCAACAAATGGTTATTCTCCTTAGACTTGATCACCATATCATCAATGTACGCTTCCATATTTCGCCCTATCTGTGATTTAAACACCTCATTGACCATCCTCTGATATGTCGCCCCCACATTCTTTAGACCAAATGGCATCATCTTGTAGCAAAAATTTCCCTTTGGGGTCCTAAATGCAGTTTTCGCTTTGTCCTCCTCAGCCATCTTGATCTGATGATATCCAGAATAAGCATCAATAAAGCTAAACACCTTATGACCAGCAATGGAATCTATCAACTTATCAATTTTTGGCAAAGGATAACAATCCTTTGGGCATGCCGTATTCAAATCAGTAAAATCTATGCACATTCTCCACTTCTTATTTGACTTTAACACCGTAACAGGACAAGCCAACCAAACAGGGTATTGAATCTTTTCTATTATTCCCGCCTTTAGCAACTTCTCAACCTCCTCCAACACCGCCAACTCTTTCTCTGGCGACAAATGTCTCACCTTTTGCTTAAATGACTCTATATTAGGATCAGCATTCAAATAATAAAGGGCTACGCTTTCATCAATTCCCCTCATATCTTCAGGCCTCCAGGCAAAGACATCCAAATTTTTCTTAAAAAATTCAATCAGGCATTCTCGCTCATCCCGCGACAACTGCTTCCCAATCTTTATCTTCTGCTCTGGAAAGTAACAATTAATTTCCACTTCCTCCAACTCTTCTCCCGCCTTTATATCAGGCCCATCCCGCACTTGTAGGGTCTCAACTTCTATTCTCTTCCTTTTCTTCCCTTTGGCGACATATACCTTCCTGGGAGCTACAAAAAGGTTTCCCGTTGGCCGCCGTTGTGGATCCTCCACCTCAATAGTCTCGCAATTGTCATCAGACTCATCCATAAACTCTTCAACGTCTCCCTCAACCACTTCCTCTATTCTTGGATCATCCATACGCACAAGCCTCACCATCCTTGCATAGCTTAAATTACGGGCCACATTCACAACTTCTATGGCAAAATTGTTCTCGTCGTTCATCTCCCCTTCATCCAGATCAGGCACAAGATCCCGCAATTCAGCCACATCAATTTCCTGCTCAGGAGCACCGTCCTCAGATTCTCGCCATATTACCATTGCGTTCTCAAGCTCTCGCTCTTCAATCACCTCAACTTCCCGAATCTCATCAACCTCATCCGTCATCAACTCTCGCCTCTTCCCGGCCACTGCCATCACTAAAGCTGAGTCGTTCCTCATACTATCTGTCACAATCCAGTCATGATCATCATTCACAACCTCCGCAATTTTCACCATGTTTATCCTCAAAGGGCGGGAATAAGACTTAGTGGTCATAGAAATCGTACTTTCCGTCTTAGCCTTTTGCATTTCCTTTTGTTTCCTTATTACCGTGATCGCCTCGCTTTTCAAACAACCTATCCCATTGGGAGTAGGATACTTAACCCTTTGATGGGGAATGGATAGAACCATTTCGAAACTCAACATGAAAGGAATTCCCACTATGGCGTTGTAAGGGGAAACAAGATCAATCACCATGAACTCAATGCTTTCGCTTCTCGCCAACTTTCCTTCACCGATCTCCACATCCAACATAATTGTCCCTTTAACCTTGACTGCATGATTGGTGAAACCTTCAAGATATCCCTTATGAGGCACCAAATTAGCCTCCGTGTAATTCATCCTTTTAAAAGCGCCATAATAAAGCACATTCCTGCTTGCTCCAGAGTCTACCATAACTCGCTGTACAATATTGTTGCCTGGATACATCGTGATGTTAATAGGCTGACTCCCATGACTTTTTAGTATGACGATTCTCGCCTGGAGAAGCTGATTACCCTATCTTGGCTGGCGGGAAACTGAGGAACATCAAAGGTATGCGACAAAGTCATGATTTGACTATTCAGCTGGGACACGCTGGGCCGTGGGTCATGAATAACATCTACCAGATTTCTCTCCGGCCTTCGCTGATCATCCCGCCCAACATTTTCTTCCAAATATTCCTTCAGAAAACCTCTATCAATCTGCCCCTGAATCAATCTTCTTAAATTATAACAATCATCAGTTTTATGCCCCTATCTTTGTGATACTCACAATAGCTGCTTTGGTCCTTGGCTCCATCAGTTCCCGGTATGATGGGAAATGGCTCAGGTAGATTCACCTTCTTCAAAATCTCGCTAATGGGAGTGTTCAATTTGCTGTACGTAATGACTTTTCTTGGCTGATCATTTTGTCCACCACCACGACCTCCACTACCTCCTACCTGGCCTGCCCCACGATTGCCGCCAAGTCCCCTTCTATCTTCTCGTACTACTTCCACCCTATCCTTCGCTACCTTCTTTGTCGCCGCACTTGCCGCATGAGTCCCCTTAGCCTTGACTTTCGTACACCCGCAAAATCCCCTGACTCTCTCATACAATTCCCCCGTAGTTTTTAGCAATCTCATGCCCAACTCCTTCTTAAAAAGACCTGGCTGCAAACTGGTATTGTACAACATAATTATCTCGCCTTGGCTAATGTCGGCGATTTGATTTGCCACTTCCATGAATCTGTCCGTAAAACTTGCAACCCCCCTCCCTCCTTTTGCTTGAGGCTGCACAATTCTGTCTTCAACACTAGTTGTGACCCTGATGCACTGAATCTTGCTAAAAACTTCTCCTTAAAATCATGATACCCAGTTATCGAATCTTCGGGCTGTGCCAAGAACCATTCCAAAGCGTGATCTGCCAAAGTGCTTACCAGAGCTCGACATATAATTGCTTCATTCTCAGTCAATAAGGACATCGTCGCCTCAAATCCCCCTACATGAGTCATCGCTCTAGCCTTCCCGGAATAGCTCAGCAAATTCGGCATACGGAAACTTGGGTCTGGGGCAACACCTTTGATACTCTGAATGAATGGGGCCAAAAAGGATTTCTTTTCTTCATTCTTCTTCATTCCCGCCTCTAACTCTTTTATATTCTTGGCCATCTCCGCCATCTCATTTTTCCATCTTTCTTCCTCCTCCTTCTTTGCCTTCTCAATCTCAGCAGTTTTAGCCAATTCTGCAGCTTTCAAGGCTTCAACAATTTTATCGGCCTCCGCCGCCCTTGCCGCCTCAGCGTCTCTTCTTTCCTTTTCTTTCTCGTACTCCCTATCCTTCCTTTCTTGTCGCCTCCGCTCCCTGTCTCGCGGTGACCTTTCGCTTCGACGCCTCCTATCAGGATGTCGCGATAAATGTGACCTCTCCTCGGCGTGCTCGGTTTGACTGGGAACATACTCCTTATCATGCGTTGATCCACTACCTGACTCTTCACTCTCATATTCAAAATAATAAGATTGCTCCCTGGAATTGCCTGATTTATGGTATATTTTCTTCCTCTTCCTTCTCCTAGCCTCCAAACCATCATCCTTCCTCTTAGCAACGGCTCCCTCGGATCTCGCATTGGCACGATCCCGCCTACGGCCTCAGGTCTTTCCTCTGGGCGGCGGCATGTCTCTCACCCACCTTGGCTCATTAGCCACACTAACGCTGGCCTCTCGCTCCTGCCCGCCAATAGGGGCTCTCTCCGCCTCGCCGACCAATAGCTCCTCAGGAATATGGGAAGGCTCCTCATTCAATTCCCTCAATTGCTGATTATTGGCGAGAACTCGCAACAACATTTCATTATCTGCCCTCAATCTATCTGCCTTAGCCTCGCCTCTGCTCCCTTTGACTTGGCGGGAATTTGCCCTTCATCCACTGCCTTAGCCTTTTCAATTCTTGCTCTTTCATCACGTTCCCTAGCTCGCCTTATGGTAGAGTTAGTCTGAGAGGTATGGGCCTCCAACTCTCTGTCAGATGCAGCCCCGGCACGAGCTTCCTTGGCATTGGGGGTCGCCAACGTTAGGTTCTGAGCTGCCCTGGAAGGGGTAGCCTTATCTTGACCCATCACCATAACTTACAAACAAACAAATGGATGTTTCCAACAAACACTTTAAGCCAAACAACACCTTTTTACAATCAGAACAATAACCCTGACAGCTTTACAAGTACTCTTTCTGACAACAAGCCACCTTTATCCTATCTACAAATTAGCCAGAAAGCCTTTATGACCAAAAACAACTTTACAACACCATAAAATAAGGACACCGATGCCTACTAAACCAAGCTTATGACAACGAACACTTCACACCAATTGCCTTTACTCCAACAACAAAGCTGACAACAAAGATTTTCTGGGCTCCACCGAAGAACAAGTACAGTACGCCACCTTCAGACTCACCACCGGACAGCCACCAGCAACTTCCAAACTCCACCAAACCACCCAACGAAGATCGTTCAGTCCCGACAACGGAACCAGCTGATGCTACACGGAAAAATGTGTTGCACAGGCGCTGAACCCATGGCTGCAATGGAGGATACTCCGGCTGGTCTCCTTGGGATGGTCAGCTTTGAATCCTACACACAAGTAAACAAAGTGAACTAAACCGGGGGTGGCTCCGGTAAAACACCTTTGGCGTGAGAATCAGTGGCTGTTTTGAGAGAGAAATGGATATTAATGTAACTTTAGAGAGAGAGAGATGGTAAAACTTACAAAATAATGCTTCTTCTCATGTTTATATACTACCATGCAACATGGGCCATACTCTTGTAGGACACGTGTCAATCATCCCTTCTATGGGTCAACCACCCCAGAGTTGGTAGGAAATTACTGTTTGCCTTGTCACATCACACTGTTGACCGTTATGGGGGGAATTCACGTGGCAACGTCACAATCACTTATCAATTGTCAGTCACGGTTGTCGCCTGGCGACAATCCTACTAAAGGAATAATGCTAATATAGCCTCCTGGTCTAACCCCTGCACTTGTCGCCCAATGGTTATATTCGTCAGGTCACTTTCCGCCATGGGTACTTCCCGCCTACTGCCTACTCTCACGCTCAGGCATATCCTTGTCGCTGACTATAATTCTCGCCAATTAAAGGAAGGTACCATTTATCATTCATTTTATTATCCTTTACCACCCTTAGCACGTATGACCCATCCTAGACCACTTGGCCCACCAAACCCACTAGGCCACTATACTGTTCAAGCCCAAACCTACATTTCACAATAACTTCAAATGTTAATAAAATAACAACACTACACTACCCCTCCAGTCCACACATTATATATAATGGGAGCTGAAAAGAACTTCATCATCTCTACTTCTGTATACTTTCTTTCTCTGTCCCGTCTAGTTCGAAATATGACGTTTTGCATTTTGAGTGTCCCACTGTATACTTTCTCTGACCCGTTTCATTCGAACTATGACGTTTTGCATTTCGAGTGTCCCAGCACAAATCCAAAATGAAAATGTTTTATTTATAGGTTTCACTTATTATACTAACAACAATTGTCCATTTATTAGTCCATATCTCACTTTCTCTCTTTTATCCCAACTTTCATACTCACAACACTAATTTCACTAATATTTTTCTTTAATTCCTATATTCTTCCACAAAATTTTATTTCGAGCGGGACTGACGAGTGCATGAGAAGGAAAGGAAAGACAAATTTTACCAGCTTTATAACATTTGTACCTACTAATTAGTTCGTGATTGAACAAGACAAAATTTGATTTTTTATTTTTTTTATTTTTTTATTTTTATTATTCATTTTGGTGCGGGAGAGAATTATTGTGGGTTCTCGAGCTCAGGATTTAATTAAAAAGAGATCAAGATTTTATTCAATTACACACACACTGTCCTAACTAATTAACTTTGGCCTTTATACAAATAAAAGTGTACACAACTACTTCCTCCGCCTTAGCCCTAGAGTAAGATTTTTATTTTCTTTATTATTTGTCTTAAAATAAGGTTTTCCTTTATTACTTAAATGAAAAATAAGACGTACTTATCATTCTCACAACAAAAAATTTATACTCTCTTCGTCCCAAAATGTTTGTCCCATTTGATTTTTTTGTTGAACTTTCACCACAAATTTATGAGAGATTAATCATGTTCATGAAATTTTAAAAGTTGTTGTTGATAATATTATTAATGGTGAATCAATAGGAATTTTTAAAATTTCATGAAGATAATTAAATTGTCATATAATTGTGGTCAAAGTTCAACAAAAAAGTCAAATGGGACAAACATTTTGGGACAGAGGGAGTATTAACTCTCTTTTCTACTTTATTTTCATAATATTTACTCCCTTCGTCCCACGATAATCTATAAAATTTTCTTTTTGGAATTGGAAGTCTCACAATAATCTATAACTTTCCTAAAATGAAAAGGAATCTTTACTATTCCCTCCACTCATTTTCTCTCCTACATTATTTTAATACTCACATCACCATTATAATTTACTATTATCTTCACTTATTCTCTCTTTTATTTTATTTTCACACTCACAACACTTTCAATATAATATTTTTTTCTTAATTTTCGTGCATTGACAAAAGTCTATATTTCTATGAGACAAAGGGAGGGAGTATTTAATTTTAGTACTCGTGCAAACTCAAATTCAGAAGAACATGCGGGATGGTGGGAGTAAATTGCGAAAAGAAGACTATAAAAACTTAGCAAAAGTAATTTGTTGTCGCATAGGGGTTTCAATGGCAGTGCAAGTTGTACCTTCAATGGATGGTCAAGATTTAAAGAAACTCCATGATTCATTTTGCCTGTGTATACTGTGTATACTGTAGCTAGGCTACTAGAAAGTACACCTTTCTTTCTTTTCTAATTTCTTTTCTAAGGAAAATTATTTACGAATTTTTCCTCAATAAAATATTTTTTTAAAAATATTAACATTCTCACACCTAACTTTTCATATACCTCCCACGTTATCCATCCCACAACAATCACCCCTACCCCATCCTCCAGGGGCGGAGCTGCAAGGTGTAAGCCCGCTTCACCACCTGGCTAAGTGCGGTGGATTTTTTTTTTTTTGCCCCCTCCCATATTTTTTGTTATATATGTATATATATAATTAACTTCAAGATAAACACCAGGAGTGGTGTGGTTCAGCCGTAGACTTAAGATCTTCTGCACATAATTGCGTGCGGGTTCGATTCCCAGAGCCAGCATGTAGGATGTTATGTTTTTATTTTACACTTTCAGGTAATTATGTGCACTATATACATTGTTTTGCAACAATTTTAAGCAATTACTCCATCAGTTCCCGTAATATATATTATTACATTTGACTTGTCAATATTTTTATAAATTTGCTTTATTTATTTAAAAACGCTATATTTAATTTGTAACGTGTATAAAAAAAAAAAAATACAAACATCTTATTACGGAATGAAGGGAGTATATGAGCACATAAATATATACTCCCTCCGTCCCGCTAATATCTGCACTAACACTGTTTGCGCGGAAATTAAGGAATATGATATTTTAATAAAATGTTGTGAGTGTAAAAGTAAAATAGGAGAGAGAATGAGCGGAGGGAATAGTAAATTATAATGGTGTTGTGAGTATTAAAATAATGTAGGAGAGAGAATGAGTGGAGTAGGGTGAATATTTTATTAATATAAAGTTTCCTTTTTGGGAGTGTGCGGTTTGTAATGGGACGCCCAAAAAGGAAAGTGTGCGGTTTATAGCAGGACGGAGGGAGTAATCATGTACTCCCAGATGCTAATGGTTTGTACGAGTAATATATTTTAATAAATTGTTTGCGTTAAATACTTCAACATTATTTCAATCGTTCTTTGAATTATTTACTTTTATCATTTTTGTTAACTTTCTTAATTCTTTACATTTTTAACTAAAATACATTGTATTTCATGAATCCGATCCGATTTTTTTTTTTCGGGGGCGCTGCCCCCGAAACCCCGTGTAATCTTGCCCCCCCCTCCGAACATTCCTGGCTCCGCCCCTGCCATCCTCTAATAAACCCCCACTCCCACCACCACCTTAAAGGTAAAAAAAAAAAAAAAATCATTTTAAAATTATATTTTAACAACTCTCCCACTCTCGAGCAATTTTTATTTTATTCATATTAAAATTATTTTTTAACCATCTGCACCACCCCACCCATCAACCAACCACCAACCCCCCCCCCCCTTCCACGATCAAACTTTTTTTTTTACTTATAATAATTGAATTAATTTATTTTTTAACAACTACCCCACCCAACCCCACTCTCCTACTCTCAGCTACCCACCCTACCCCCCACACACACTCTTGGCTACCCACCCTACCCCACACCCACCCCCCCATAGTCTACCATCCTCTTACCCTTTACATTTCCCCCACCACCCTACCCTATTCCTACCCTACCCTACCCCATACTCACCTATACTAATCCCCACCCCCTACCCTACCACCCTATTCCATCATATCTGTTTCAATTTATCTCAATTATGTTTATATCGAAAAATATTTTCATTAAATACATGAAAATATTTTTTGAAAAATATTTTTCTTTTCAAACAGGCGAAAAACATGTTTATGTCATTTTTCAAAAAGCATTTTACGATAAATAATTTTCCGTAAGTCGTTTTACGCGAAACATCTTAAGCTTTAGTTAGCAGATTTATTGGAATTAAGTCACCCCAGGCCAAATTGTAAAAAATAAAAAAAATATTGTCAATCTCAAGCAATTAATCTCAACCGTCCATTATATTGCAGACCTTGCTTGAACATCATGTTTAGAGGTTTTAGATTCAATCTAATCTTTATGTTATTCCAGAGAGAGAGAGAGAGAGAGAGTGGAGACAGCGAAAATTAAACAATTGTTTGCAGTAAAGGAGGACTAAAACTCATCAGAGTTTTAAGAACACTATTAATCTACGAATTTTTTTCAAATAATCCCGTTTTACTTTTTTATTTATCAAAATGACTTACTGTTCAAACTATTGCCCAGAATATCCTCTTTTTTGAAACTCGCTACACCGTGTAGCGAGTTTGACTAGGAGGGTTGGTCAAAACTCGCTACACCGTGTAGCGAGTATAGGGCAATTAATTAGGCCGTTGGAAAATTAATGACGGCATTTAATTAAACAAAACTCGCTACACGGTGTAGCGAGTTTGTATTAAACTCGCTACACCGTGTAGCGAGTTATTTAAAACCCTTTTTCACCAGTTTACGTCTTCATTCAAACAATCTGATCGAACATTACATCCATACACGCATCATCTTCAATACGGAAAGGAAAGTACTCACCAATCCCGCTATCAAAAGAATGAGGGCATCTGTAAATGACTTTCAATTCAAATTGAGACCGATCTAAGTTCGCCTTTTTATATAACTCATCAATCAACTCATTGTATTTCCATTGGCAATTATCCCTTATTGCACATTTTGGCCCCTTTTTGAAATGAGGACCATCAAACGGTTGTTCATCATCACCTCCCCAATAACACATAAAAATGATTGGACCCCCGTTCATATTTAACCATACATTATGAAATCAAAGTGTTAAAACCTACATAACAAAACTCTTACATTTATTATATCTACAATATAATAAAACACAGTTAAATCATTAAATTTTATATCTAAACACAAGTCAAAATAATAATTAAGATGATGTTAATTTACCTTGATTCTTGTTGATCTTCAACAATTCTGATGAAATTAAGAGAGAATTTGAGAGAAAGAGAGAAAGGTAAGAGAAGAAATAATAATTGAGAGAGAAAGAGAGAAAGGTAAGAGAAGAAAACAAAAAGCGAAATTTGAGAGAAAAAGAGAAGGGTGAGAGAAAAACGAGAAGAAAAAGAGAAGGTTGTCGAATCACGTGAAAGCGCTGTTGTTCTTTGTAAAGTGCCTTGTTTTTACTTAAACTCGCTACACCGTGTAAGCGAGTTTCAATAAAGCTGAATTAAACTCGCTACACCGTGTAGCGATTTCGGCTTTATTGAAACTCGCTACACGGTGAGTTTAAGTAAATACAAAACCCTTTGCAGTGAATGAACATTTCAAAATTTTTGACTTCTTTTTGTTTTTCATTCGCGAAGGCATTTTGAACAATAAATATAGGTTAATTTATGTATCATAATGAATATCTAAAAATTGTTACTTAAAGTACATATAATGTTGTAACAATTACAACTTTTAAATTTTAATTTGGACAATTAAATCAGCTTCAAATTTTTGCTCAAAATAGCTTCGTAGTAACATCAAAAAAAAAAAATTCGTTCGCGAAGCTATTTTGAGCAATAATTATAGGTTAATTTAGATATCATAATGAATATCTAAAAATTGTTACTTGAAGTACATATAATGGTGTAACAATAACAACTTTTAAATTTTAATTTCGACAATTAAATCGGCTTCAAATTGTTGCTCAAAATAGCTTCGTATAACAAAAAAAAATTACATGTGTTAAAAAAATAATGACATGTGGCTGAATTTTTTTTTTATAAATATTTATTTTTCATATTTTAAAACAAATGATAACATAGGAAATCTTACATAAAATTACAAAAAATAAATATTTTCGAGTTAGTGGCCACATCCCGGCCACATAGGAAATCTACATAAAATCACAAAAAATAAATATTGTCAAGTTAGTGGCCACATCCCGGCCACATAGAAAATCTTACATAAAATCACAAAAAATAAATATTTTCAAGTTAGTGGCCACATCCGGCCACATCAGGAAATCCTACATAAAATCACAAAAAATAACATATTGTCAAAGTTAAGTGGCCACATCCCTTTGCCACATAGAAATCTTACATAAAATCACAAAAAATAAATATTTTCAAGTTAGTAGCCACATCCCGGTCATTACATAGGAAATCTTTACATAAAAATCACAAAAAAATAAATATTGTCAAGTTACCATGTCCAATAGCATGAAATTAAGCCGGTCCTTGAAAAACACCTTAAAAACATTGAAAGTAACAATGTTTTTAGGAGTGTGTTGAACATGGCAGGATGTGATTTTGATTTTATGGGTGCTTTCTTTGTGATTTTCATTGGAATTTGTACAACATTGTATGAGATTTTTTTATTTATACAGAAAATTTTTAAAAATATATTTAAAAAAATTCAGTTCACATTAGTAACAATTTTAGATATTCATTATGATATCTAAATTAACCTATAATTAT